>VWZY01010250.1:16669-30819 GCA_013399075.1 Chloroceryle aenea
GCCTCTGCTCTCCTCAGCTCTGGCTCCCACTGTCCCATGAAGAGCACGCTGGGCTCTGAGGTTGCAGAGGCAGTGATGGATGCAGGGCCCTTTGGGCTCCATTTCCATCCCAGACACTTGCTTCCCTGACCTGCTTTTCCACTCTTCTCCTAAAAATTTAGCAGAATACCTTGGCAGAAAAAGAATTTTTAAGCAAAAGCCAAAGGCGAAAGATCCTTTCAACGCATCTTCCACTGAGCTTCAAAGCTCCTCTCCAGAGATGCCTTTGCAGTCCAGCCCAGCAGATGTTTCTAATCCTTCAGGAACCCCCCCGAGCTTTGAAAGTCCCTGCCAACCCCAGGGATTCCTGCTCCTTGCAGCCCTGTGCTCACGCAGCTTTCCCTGCCACCACAAAGCTGCGAGCACACGTGACTTGGGTCACTGCTGGTACCTGAGCATCAACGCTCAACACCCTTTGAACCTGCAGCTTCCCGAGCTGGAAGAGCCTGGAGTTTCCATGTCAGAGGGACTCACTCCTCTGGCAGCTACTCCCCCACAGCCCAGAGCAGTGACAGTCTCCAGAGGCGGCTGGAGAAGGTTTTCAGTTCAGCCCTGGCTTGCCAAAGCCCCTCAGTGTTGACCCCAATTCGGGCCCATAACAATCCAGACGAGTTTTGTTCTTGCCCATAGCTCACGCTGGCTGAGGCAGGAAACTACTTCAATGCAGCTCTAGCCATAAAATAAGAAAAATGAGGAAATCAACAAGAAGTTGAGTCAAGTGACTGTACATAAAGCACATTCTCATCCCCTACCAGCTATTGTAATCTCCCGTTAGCTTTCCGGTGGGAGGATTCAATTTGCATTTAAATAAAAACCTCAAGCACGGGGCCCATCTACCATGAAGATGTTCATTACAAATGCACTCACCTCTTCAGAAATTTTAAAAGACACCATCAAACTGGATTTTAACAGGAGGGCTATTAGCAGCCTGGCATTATTGGGCATTTAGTATTTGTAAGTTATTATTATTTACCAGACTGTTTACAGGGGAGTCGAGGCAGCTCTGAAGGGAGGTTTCCAGCAAGCTTGCAAGCTCCCTGCTGACAACCTAGGAGGTAGAAAGCAAACATCACAAAAGGGCTTCTCAAACCCCTGGCTACAGAAAGCTCAGGTCTGCAGGGGAAGGGAAGCACAGGGAGGAGCAGCAGAGGCTGCAGGTCACGGCTGGGGGGTGAGCTGGGGGTCCAGCCACAGGGCTGGCAGCTCCTCTCCCTCCCCGCGTTAAACCCCAGGGCTCCTGTGCTGGGCACCAGCTCGAAGCTGCGGGGCAATGGGTGATGGGGAAGGGGCTGTGGCAGAGTGCAGCTGGCCCTTGCCCTTGCCCTCGTATGATGCGTTGGTTTCCGTTATTAAATCTGGTGACAAACTGTAGTTTACAAACCCCGGGGAAACACAGCAGCAAGCTGGTGTTTCAAAGCCTTTTGGAGCTCCTGCTTTGTGAGCTGGGGTCCAAACCAGACCTTGGCTCAGGGCAGGGGATTTGGCCCCAGGTGGGTTTTCGGTTGGTTGGTTTAGATTTATTTTGGAGGGTTTTTTTTGGTTTTGTTTTCTTTTTGGTTGGTTAGTTTTTTACATGGCTGTTTGATCTCAAGCCCTTCATCTCCTTTTCATTTTCCTTCCTGCTGTTTTTCTGCCCATTTTGCCTGTTGTTTTGCAGCTGTAGCTGGGCTCCCCATGCTGCGTGTCCAGCACCTGGTGAGTGAGGTTTTCAGGTCAGCTCGAGCCTCTGGCTGGCAGCAGCAATGTGATGGATGGTGATAAAATAGGGAGCAGAGAGTGTGACACAGACCAGGTCCAGCTCTGCCAGGAAGCCTTCATGATCCTCATAGTTCTATGGATCTGATGCTAATAACTCACTAAAATAATTACCCTCCCATCTTCCTAAGCATTTGACTCAAACCAAAACCAAAGTAACTTAAAAAGAAACAAACAAACCAAAGAACCCCAAACAAAACCCTCAATGGGGCTTTTTGACTCCAAAACCAAACCCTTGGCGGGAACTTTGACTCAATCCTTGATGACCTTTCACTGTCCAGCATCATTCCTTAGACCCACAGACACAGCCTGACCTCCCCACCATGACCAGTCTGCACCACATCACCCGCTGCAAGGGGCCAGAGAAAGGAGAGCTGAAGGCAGGGGGAGAGGGCGAGTTCAAAGTGGATAAAAGCAGGGAGCCAGGTAGGGCAGCTGGGCCATAAAGCCCCAGGGGTTCCCCCCTGGCTGCCAACTTGCCTGGTGGATGAGTCGGAGCTGACAGGCTGGAAAATAGCTGTCTGTCTGGGAAGGACACACCACGCTCCAGAGCTGAGCCCCTGTGAGAAAAGGGGGGGTTCTGCTCAGCAGATGCTTTTTGAACAGTGAAAATTGCACAGCACTCGTGTGGCCAGTGACCCCTACCCCCCAGCTGCTGGGAAGGGGGGAGGGATGCACTCTGCAACCCACCAGCCTCTAGGGAAACAAAGCCACCAAGCTGCCCATGGCGTGAGGAGAGCAGAGTTTAAACCCCCCCCCTATTTTCCTGGCAGGGTCTTGCTTGCTGCTAAGGAAACCTCTCCTGAAGAACACATAACACAAGGCAGGCCCAGGGACACTCCAGATTTGTGCCTCAAAACAGAGAAAAAATTTTCTGAGCTGCTTGGGGCTGTTCTCCCATGTAAGCAAACAACAGGGCAAGATGAAGCATCCACAAGTCTCCCCAGGGGAGGTTGAAGTTGGATATTAGGAACAATTTCTTCCCCTCCAGGCTCATCCAGGGCTATCCCAGGCTGCCCAGGGCAGGGGGGGAGTCCCCATGACCCCTGGAGGGGTTTCCAAGCCCCCCGTGGAGCTGTGGTGCTGAGGGCCAGGGGTCAGTGGTGCCCTGGCAGTGCCAGGTTAACTTTGGACTTGATGATCTGAAAGGGCTCTGCCAACAAGCACAATTCTATGATTCAGGAGGTGTCTGTTAAAGGGTGGTGGTGGGGAAATCAGTCCCGAAAACCTGTAGCAGTTTCCTGCAATTCAACATCTGTTTCCATGGGAACAGCAGGAGAGGTGCAGGAATCCCTGCAAATTACCCAGATAAGCCAAACCATAACAATTTCTTCTCCTCTTTCTCACCTGCATCGCTTCAGGTCGAGCCACCTCAGTCCAACGAGCCCTCTTGACCAGATCACTCCTCCCAAGTGCTCGGGAAGGGTGCATTGAACCACAGTTCACAGGCCAGGAGGTAGGAAAATTGGGGCACCCAGTAAAAGGCTTTTACTTCAGAAGAGATCAGGGTGGGAGAAGCGCAAGAGGACCAAGAGCTGTGTGCCAGCAGTGGCTGGAGCTCACGGCCCCCTCCGCTTTGGCACAGGCAGTGGAGAGCAGTGCAGGGGCACTCGAGACAGCGTTCAGTCCTCCCCTGTCATTTCTTGCAGAGATTTGGCAACCTGACAGTTAATTAACTAGTTAATTAATTAATTCTCCCTCCTGCAGGGCCCTGAGCTGGTTACAGCACAGGGAGTCACCTTAATAGGAGGAGACAGGAGCCAAGAGCTTCAGGATCTCTCAATCAGAATATTTAACCCACGGGGAGAAGTCCACCAGCTGTGTCTGCCCAGCTGACAAACGCAGAGAGACATCATTTCAGGACAGAGCAGCACTTTGCAAACACAGTTGCTGGGAAGAAGAAGAAAAAAAGACAACAAAACCATCGAACCAAACAACAAAACACCACAAAAACCCACCCTGCACACCTTCAAAATTAGCTGGAGTTAGCAGAGGAAAGGGCTCTCAGCTGTCCAAGGGGCTGGGCTGCAGCTGTATCTGGCTTTGCATGCTTTTTGTGAAAACAAGGCATAAATCCGTGTTTATACACAGCTAAAAAAGCTGCTTGTGCCCAGGAAGAGGGTTTGCAAGAGGCAGAGCTGGGAATGCTGATCTCCACCAGGGTGCTAAACCCCTGAAAGCAAGCTGGGGGGGGTGGTGTCAGGGGCTGCAGCTCTGCTGTGACCACCAAGAGGATCTCCCAGCAGAGGATCCCATCAGCATTCCTGATCACTCCAGTAGGAGCCAGATATTCCAGTGTGGGGCACAAACTGCCCTGGGTTTTGCAGAGATCACATCCAGCTCTGAGAGAGAGAGAAAAGGGACTTTGAACAGCAGTGTTTTGTTCTGTGCTCTTCAAAGGGAGGGAGGGTTAATCATTCAGGGACCAGGCAGTGATAAGAGGCCAGAGCAGACTGTGTAAGGAATGGATTTGAAAGGGGGATGTGGGTAAAAAATGCCAGTGTCTAGCTCTGATTACTCTGTGGAGGGAAAGGCATTTTAATAGATTTGGGTGAATTAACTCCTAGTCTGCCCCAAAAGTTCTCATGTAAACTGCAGAGAACATGTTTTGTCTTTCCTTTGGGGGTTAACTGTTGAAGCATTTTGTGCTTAAAGGGGGGGAAGGGACCAGTTTGAAAATGAAATGCTTTCAGCAGCCAAGCTGCTTTGTTTCAAAGGCTGCCATAATAAAGCACTTGCATTTCTCAGAGTTTTCCTCTGTTTTGCTGATCCCCAAAGCTAAGTTCATGGGCAAACACGTTAATCCCTAACAATGTACTTTTGCCTAATTCTCCCTGGATTAAGGAATTCTGTTCTTGGCTCCACCACCTGACAATTCACCACAACCTTCCCTCTGTCCATCTGCAGTAAGTCCTTCCCAGGTTGGCAGGGCCATGACTGCTTGGCAAGCACCTCTGACCTCTGTCTGCTTTCTACATTCCCCTGCTCCTTAGAAACTGGCTGCAAAACTGCTTCAGCACCTGCAAGATCTTAAACCCATGGCTAAAGGCCAGGGAAGCCAAGGGAAGGGGCGAGCAGATCCTGAGCTGCTCGGATGGCTGCAGCACGGAGAAAACAGCCCCAGGAAGAACAAGGCAGATGCAGAAGGAAGATGAGCTCGTCTCACCCACCTAACCAAGGCTTGTCTTCAGTAGCTTCCACTCTCCAGCCATCTCCCAGCCCCAGCTGCTGCCCACGCTGGGGTGTCTGGGAACAGAGATGTGTTACAGGGAAGCTGATTATAATTGACCTCCGCAGCCACAGCGCTTCTGCTCTCCCCTATTCAGCATCCATTTTGCTGTCATTACTCTCCAGGAGCTATTTCTGCCACGCGTAGATCTTCGCTGACAGGTCTCTGGAGGAGAAGGCTGCAGCACATAAAATTAGAGACCTGGAGGAGCCAGCTCCTGCTTGCAGCCTGCCAGCCATCTGCGGGGGCTGGGAGCCACGGGCAGGGCGCGAGGTGCCCCAGTTCCCCGAGATGCAGGCTGGGGTGAGCTGTTAAACTGGAGGAGGTGGGTGGTAATGGGATGTCAGTTCATCAGCCACCCCATCCGCACCTCCCAGGGAATTTAGCAAGGCAGGGTAAGAGAGGCTGGGGGCAAAGACTGAGAAGTGAGAGAGTTGAGGCAAGTGGAGGAAATGCTCTCATTAAATACTTCAGCAAAATACTGAACCCCTAAGTCATTTAAATTTAAGTGTCATGATTTATGAGAACATCGCACACAAAATTAGGTCCTCTTCAGATGAGGACTGGTGAGTCCACAACAGGAGATCCTCACTTCCACCTTTCCCCCCCTTTTCATAGACACTTGAAGGGGCAAGAACAGTTTTTCCAGGAGTGGTTAAGATACAGCAACTCCTCCCTCCATCCCTCACAGTGTGTATTATGCTGGAGCCATTACCTCTCCTGCAAGCAATTCATTCCCTCAATTTATATCTGGTGTTTCTCAAACAGAATTCAACCAGGTTCTCCGTGCTCTGGAAGTTCCCAGCGATTCAGGAATCGCAGCCACAGGGAAAAAAACCCAAGCCATGCAGAGCTCCAGACACCTCCGAGTGAATGAACTCTTCAGCCGGGGCACAAAACGTGTGGACTTGGCATCACCAAAGGAGGAACAGCCCAAGGAGCCACAGTGCCCAGAGCGAGGAGCTGCTGCAGGCAGCAAGCACCGGGCAGGACAAGCCACGGGCTGTTTCCACCCTCCCACCAGCCTTTAATCCACTGCCCAAAGAGCTTGTTCACGAGTAGCAGGGAGGAGGAAAAAAGTGCATTCTTCAGTTTTGTAGTCATGGCTGATGTCATCAGGACCTGGCTTTATTTCCTTCCCAGAGGAGGTCTGTGAGCAGCCTGCGTTAGCCACCGCTGATCGTGCGCATGAGGATCACAAACAGCACCATGGCAAACACCACCAGCTTCACACACGTGGGTATCAAGCGCTCAGGGGGCTCTTCCTCTGATGCTTCTGCTTCGTGATTCGTGTTTTCCAGCACCACTGGCCCTTTTGCTACTGGAGCTCTCCTCATCCTCCCCCGAGCCAGGGGCTGCCTCCCCTGTTTCTTCGCCCTTTTCCTGCAGGATCTAGGAGGGTGAATGAAAAGTCTTTTTAAGTAACCTGAATTCTCATCACTGACCTCAGAGACAACAGCTGTTATCTTTTAGGCATAGAAACCAACCAGGAAGTGAGAAAGGGATGCTACAATTAGGGCAGAATACAAAACCCCAAGCAACAAAACCAGAACCAACCACAAAGCAAATCCTCTGGTTATACAACAAAGATATTTCAGATTTAACCCACGTGCCACCACTGTGCAGCTGGCACAGGGGGATAACCCAGTGCTGCTCCACTCACCTACTGGGCACCTCTTGTAAACTGGGAAAAGCATCTGGGGTTTAGCACACGGAATAAGAAAAAC
Organism: Chloroceryle aenea; assembly: GCA_013399075.1. Taxonomy (NCBI): domain Eukaryota; kingdom Metazoa; phylum Chordata; class Aves; order Coraciiformes; family Cerylidae; genus Chloroceryle; species Chloroceryle aenea. The sequence continues at coordinate 23,420 of VWZY01010250.1, forward strand.
ATTCTGGGACCTGCTGGTATCTGCTGCTCTAGGACTGGTAGCAAAGCAGCACCAGGAGCACACTTCTCCACTTAGCCTCTAGCTGGAGGAAGAGCTACAGGTCAGGACCTCTTTTAATTCAGGTATTGCCATGCAAGACAAAAACCCCACTTTCATGATTTCCTGACAGCAGCAGGAGATGATCTCCCAGGGCTCTCTCTTCTGTCCACGCAAAACCCTGAAGAATGGGGGAGTATTTTTACAAAGGTGTAAAAAGGAGCTCAAACCTGAAAGACTCCAAGGAGCCTGGAGACTACTCAGCTTTCAGCATCTAAGCAGCAAAAGGCCACCCACATTTACAACCTGCCTGAAGTTCCTCATGAAAGGAAGCAGCCCTCTTCACACCACCCCCCCAGTAATGCTCTCTCAGAATGCTGTCCTGTCAGCCAGTCCACACCTTGAGAGCAAGCAGGTCTCCTCAGCATCCAGAAACGCTGTTCCAGCCCCGTGGCAACTGCACGAGCGTTGCTTTTGCTCAGAGAAGGGCAGAAGGTGCTGAACAGCCTCACGGATTCAGCAGCTCCCTGCAGTCTCTTTGCAGTTACAGTGGGCTCCCAAGAATCCCAGGTCAGACCCAAATGTTGCACTTAAGAGGTTTTTCAACTCAGAAAGTCTTTTTTTATCTAGTTCCAGAAGCTTCTCTGCTCAAGGTCTCTTTCTAAGCAAGAATTTCCCCAGCCCCTGTGCTTTCCAGGATGTTAGTCTGCAGAAGGGAGTGAGGGAACTTCTCCAAAATGGGAAGAGAGCCAAAGGGAAGGTGGTTGATGCCAAGAGGAAGAGACAGGTTAAATGCACGGTACCTGATTCCTCCCCGAGGCGAAGAATCAGAAGAGCCAGTTTCACCCTGGTCACCTCTATCGGTTCCACGACCAGGTCTTCTACTTTTCTGCTGAAAAAAATAAATACAGCAGGAGATTCAGTGAGCTTAATTCATGAAGCTTTTCGTTTCTAGCAAGCAGAACTACCAAACAAGCTGCAGATTACTAGAGCAAGGCCACCTTCATTTCAAGGGGGAGGATGCTTCATCTTTTGAGGTCCTGGTGTTATCAGAACCAGACTAATGAGAAAAAGCAAATGCACGTCCATGATCACACGAGTCTGACAGGGATGGTGCCCAGACGTGAGAAACACCACGGTGCTTCTTGATGAGAAGTGATTCAATGAATGGAAGCTGCCTTAAAATATCCTCGTTTGGGCTAGATTGTTCTTCTGCAGATTACAGAAGAACCCAAACCTTTGGGAAGCACTTCAAATCACCAAGGGATTAGGTTAAAATAAAGGCTTGTTGCCTGCAGTCTACTCTGTCTAAGATGGATGCTTCTGGAATATTAATTGGTCTTCAGCACATCACTGTACTCCTGTCCACTGTTTTCTCATCCTGCCGGAAAACGAAAGACTCCTTTAAAATGATTTATTGCACAAGTCAGGGAGTAATGCACAATAAACAGCATTTTGCCTCTGGACACATCATCTGATCACAGCAGCTCAAGCTCATCTGCACCCAAGGAAGAGAGCACTGCAATCAACATCCCCCTTACGTTAACGGGCCGAGGCCACACTCACTGCCCAGTCCCGTGGCTCTGGGTGCCACCAGGAGACAGAAACCTTGTGCCAAAGACTCGGGGCCATGCCCCATGAAGATTTAGCCAGCATCATGCAGCAGGGTCCATTTCTAGGGCCGAACCTAACCAGCGTTACATGGAACGCCAGGCGTAAAAGTGCTTGGGCAAAGAGAGCTACTTGGAATCAGCCGGTGATTCATGGCTGAATTTTAAATGCTAAGTGGAATTTATCCTACAAGCACATCAAAAAGTTCTCCTAAACATGCTCTTCAAAAGGGAGCAGCATCTTTAAAGATAGTCATCTTCCAGGGTACAGCGATGCTGAGGAGGAAGCGGAATGCCCCGAGGGGGACATCTGGCTACCCTGCCAGAATTCCTTTGGTGTGAGCAAGCTCCTTTGCTCCCAGTTGACTCAGGATCCTTACACTGCACTGCAAAGTGCATGCTAGATAAATTCAGATAAGATGAAAGATTTCAAAGTTGAAGATTAGAAGACCAAAGGATGTGCTTCCAGACCACGGAAAGGAGGTTCCAGGACTCACGGTATCACCTGGATAGGGCACTGGCCTGGGGGTTGCTACCTTGGAAGCATTTTGTGCCCCGAGGAAGTGCAGAGAGGTGACTGCCAGAAGTTAATAACCCTGGAATACCCTTTTCCTGCAAACGCCTGGGGGGCTGCTGCCAGCTGCTTGCTCCTGTCCCCGCAGCGGGTCCCTGGGCAGTAGTTGCTCTATCTGTTAAGATTGCAGGACAGACTCGTTAGTGCTGTGGGTAAGTAATTAAAGCCTTCCATGCAGGAGGATTCTGGGGATCCACACTCATTTAAACCTCTTCCAGCTTTCCCCCCCTACACACACGGTCACAAGGCAAAGTTCTTTAAACCTAGGTAAGGAAAAGCCTGGAGCAATTTACATTCCCTAAGTGAGGGATCCTCAGACAGCTTGTACTTTATCACTAATTAGTCACCTGATAAGTACTCCATACTTAATTAGCAATCCTTTATCTAATTCTTTTATATTTAAAAGCCTAACATATGTCAGAGGGATGGCCCATCAAAGTGGCACCAATTTTCCTTCCTTCACCACTCGTTCCACAGTTAATTCTCCTAACTAGATCTGGTGGGCGTGGAAAGCTACCACATCTGAACAGAGTGAGCTGGTTTATGCTCTGTGGCCACAAATTAACCTGGCTGCCTTTAACTGCCATTGCTAGAGAGTCACAGTTGAGAGACAGCAAAGTCCAGGCTGAAGCTAATTGCTAGATTTAGGGATTGCTAGATGGGAAGACAGGAAGAGAACGTGTAACAGATACTCCCCTGGATTGTTAGCTCGGCATGATTGCAATCTGCAACGTGCAACAGAATCTTCACCCAGTACTCGGACACTTCCAGGTGGGAAGGCTGTAAACAAAGGAAAGCAGCAAGAGGGACTCAGGAAACACCAAGGGCTTTCACTAGGGTGTTAGAAGTCAAAATGTTTTCCGGCAGCACGAGAAGAAGGTTCCACTTCAGCAGAGCAGCTACGGAAGAGGTGCCAGCTGAACGACTGCTGCTCTTACCAAAGAATGCTCAGGGAAGTCGAAGGCAGGCCACAGAAAGATGCTATAATTAACTGATTGGAGGTAATTGCTGCATTCATCATGAGCTAATACAAAGAACATCAGTTTATATCAACTGGCAATTTCCTCCATTTAGCTGTGGAGACATAAAATATTCATGCAGCAGTAGATTACTTACTTCAGTACAGCCAGAGGCACAGGCTGCTGTCATTTTGAAGTCTTTTGTTTTAAAGGCCACTCCGGTACTTCTGTCTGAATGAGGAGAAAGGGGGGGAAAGGGCCTTAAAATCCAAGTGAATTAGCCTGAAATATCTCTACCAGGCTGCATAATGCAGTACTTAAAAAAGCGACAGTTCAAGCCATCTTTACAAATGGCACTGCTTCATTATCCCCCCGTGCATTCACCGCAGCATCCTTTGGTGACAGATGTGGTTTGTGCGCAGGCTGGAATGGTTTCCCATCAACCAAGCAGCATCCCAGCAGCCACCTCCAGACCGGGGCTCCGGAAACAGAGGGGCTGCCACCAAAGGCAGCGGTGAGAGCTGAGCTGAGCATCAGGACACGTCAGTGTCTCCAAGCTGAAGTGGTTAAGAGCCCATTCACCTGTTGGGGGAAATCACACACCAGAAAAACCAACCCCAACCAACCACCAAGTGAACAGAGGCTCAGCCAGCCCCACAGCTCGGTGCAGGGGAACCGGTAAAGAATCTTTGCCTTTAAATCATTTTCAGTCGCTGTACAAAGAAGCTGTGTTTGAACCAGCTCTGCTTTTGTTATGACAGCTGCTAGGCTGCCAGATTAGTCCACTGCACAGCTGTTGGTTCAGTGTTTTTTCAAAACATGTCTAAACCGCTCAGGATTTTGGAACTTTTTTTTTTTAAAACAGCAACAGAAATCACCCCACCGAGCTAATTGCTTAAACAAAGCTGGATATTCATTACAGGCTGGAGAAGAAATGGGAAGTTTGGCTTCATCTTTGAAGAGAACTTCAAAGGACATTACAATAAAGCCAAGGTGGGGGCAAACCAGCTTTTAGTACCGAGGAACACCCCAAAAGGCTTTTTGAGATTAAAACACAGAATGCTCTACTTGATTAAAAAGTAAAATTCCCCTCTCAGCTCCGATTTTTCAGATTATAAGACCTCTGGAATGGTCCTCGTGCTTCATTTTCTTTCTTCCATCTCTAGCTGTTCATCCAGAGCACTTCTGCAGCAGGATCTTTTCCCCCCTCCCTGTAGCCTGTCCTTAGTTTCTGTTTTCAGTGCTGGAGGTATTATGTCCTGACGTGTCAGCCTAAAAGCAGCATATACAGAGAGATTAAGCACAGTCAAGTAACAGCACCTAACTAAAAGGTAGATTGCCTCCTTTTGTTTGACATTTAAAAAAAAAATGATACGAAGTCCACAAATCAAAGAGCAGCTTTGTTGGGGCTGTCTGAATACAATGGGTTATTTCCAGCAACGCTCCCGCAGCACATTTCCATATATATTACCCAGACTAAATGAATCATTTCTAGCACAGAAATATTGTGCACGACTGCATGCAACAGCTGCTCCTTCATGCATCGGTCTCTTGTGACCTGATTTTGATGATAGCATTTGCCATCCTGAGTGGGGAGGGGGAAGAAGACAAACTGCCTCTGATCTCTGGATTTTTTTTTGATTTTTTTTTTTTCCAGGAGCAAAATTGCCTGAAGCCACACCTCATTTGCTTCCCCTTACAAGGGCAGAGGCTTGCGAGCTGCTTTTTAATGCCTTTCTGGAGCCATACTCTTGCCTTACTCTGTATGGGTAGAGCAAAGCAGCTGGGACAAGATGAAGTGAAACCACCTCAGTGACACTCACACAGTCCTTGTTTCTATTTCCATGAGCCACAGACAGGTCCCTGTCTCCCAGGACACAAAATCCAAGCAGTAGGTACAAACATCACTGGCACTACTCAGATGAAAGGTGGTTTAGAAAGATGAGGTTTGACACAGAGCCCCCTCAGCATCAACACTCCCGGAGAACCTGACCAAATATTGGCAATTTCCCCATTTAATTTCCCACCATCTGAGGGCAGTTGGGAGGAAGGTTGAGGAGCAGCCCAGGCCACAGCACAAGCAGCCCCTGGCACAGGTTCAGGGACCTCTATTTATAATTGACCAACAAAATAGGGGAGAAAAGAAGAAAGATGGGCACTGCCCCCCCCAGATCGCTCAGGAACAGACCACGGAGATTCCAGGAGGTAGTCCATAAATACATGGATCTGTATCTATGCCCAGATATATTTTATATACACCCATGAATACCTGGCTGGTGTCACTCCTTCACAAAACATTTCAGCCTCACCAAGCCCAATCACAACACGACTCTAGAAAGCCCACTTCAGCTCCAAGCACTCACAGGTTTGCCCTGACCAGCGTGGAAAGCTCATGGCCACCACCACAGCTCCACCCCCACCACCCCCAGACCCCAGCTGAGCCCACACCAGCTCACAGGGGGGGAACTTGATCCAAACTTCCAGTATTTCAGAGGAAAACCACTTACTTTCTCACATGGGCTTGGTGGCTTCTTAAAGCAGCGTCAGGAGGTGCTGGAGAAGTGTCCTTTTCCTTACCCTGTTGTTCGGTGTTAGCGACCACTCTGATGTCATCACTTCCCATGGCAACTGGTGGTGAAGTCAACCAGAAACTTCTCTTCGATGGAGAAAATCCTTCTCCTGGAAGGGCAAAAGTCAGAAGGGTCATCAGTGTCACACGAGCTTAAAAATGAAAGTCATTTTTTTACACAGTTTGAACAAGTCCGTACAAGGAGAAGCTCATCACCTTTTGTGGAGCAAAACTGGAAAGAAAATCAAGGAGAAATCCAAGGTGATGCATCAATGGGAAAAAGCAACATCAAGACTGATTATGTTGTTGTTTGTTTTTGTTTTTTTAAGGACAGAAAGAAACCCTGTGCTGGGGGTGAGGGAGAGGTCAGCCTGTGTGAAACTCTCACCAAACAAATTGTCCTCTTGAAAAACGCAGTCATCCCATCAAAGGGGAAAACATCTGACAGCAACCCGAGGGGCTTTTTAACAACAAACAAGCGGAACTATTAAAGAGTTCACAAGAACTCTGAGGAAAGACAGCACTCAGGTTCTACAGGCTGTCCTTTCGGTGGCTTCCAGGTGCTCTCAGCCCATCCATCCCTCCCCACAGCAGTTAACCCCCAAACCACTTCCACACACCTTCGAATTGAGCAACCCCATAGCAAACACATGCAATACCTTTATGTGAGCTCCCAGAGCAAGGTTTAAACATCACCTGCTGTCACCTTACGAATGGCTCGTTTCAGGGAACACAGCCCTGCGGACACACGTTTCCAGCTAGGAGGGTATCCCCATCCCCATCCCCCCCCGATATTTTTCCTTAATTAAAATGTAACGGTGGCAGCAGCGCAGGGCAGTAAAGACTCAACTCCTTGTTTCTGGTGGTCTGCTGCTCTTTGTCAACACGAGGGTGATCTTTGTGGCAGCGGAAAGCATCGTTCCCTTGCACTATTACAGAGCAATGAAGGTGAAAAGCCAGGGAAGACAAAATGGGAAGAGCTGCAGGAGGACCTGAGCCATCACCTGCTGAACAGGTTAAAGCAGTTCATGACCACTGGGAGCTTTATCCATCCTGTGGATTCAGACTCGGCCTTTCTTGTAGCTTCCAAATGTAAAAAGTGTGCGGATGAGTCCCAGCTGGAGCGACTGCTACCCTTGGAAAAGCAGGGAGAAGGGATGTGCAGAGCACCGTGTGCTGTGTTCAGTTCTAACAGGTATCCCATTCAGCTGCTGCTGGGGTTTCTTAGCAAAAAGAAAAGCACCACTTGCCTCACGGGGGACAATCGTCCTCACCCAGGGTTGTTCTCCTGCTGCGCTCCACTTTCTGGTGGGTTGGGTTTCATTTATCCCCTCCAAGCCTGCTGCCAAAATTCCCCCCGCACCTGGACACCAGCAGCACAGAAAAGCAGCCCCAGCACATCACCCGGCAGCGAGAGCATCCCGGCTGATGCTGCTCACCCACGCCTGGGGCTCCGGCATCCCCTGGGACCCGGCGCTTCCCTGAGCACCCTGGGGTCACACGGCCTGCGGGGACCACGTCGGGGCCACGTCACTTCCAGCGGCAGCGAAGCCTCCGACCTCCACCAGCTTTCCAAGTTATTCCACCTGCAGCTGCTTCCTTCGCTGCCCTGGAGCACGACACTTGGAATAACCCCGCAGCGGGAGGTCCAG
>VWZY01010250.1:71187-84020 GCA_013399075.1 Chloroceryle aenea
TGGGGACCCTTCAGCTGCAGGAGCCAAGCAGCAGGTCAGATACCCGCGCGAGCAAAGAGAGAGGGTCTCCCCTGACACTGCAAGCAGCCCTGGCGTGCACGACCAGCACCAAAGAGGCATCCTTCAGCCAGGCCTCTCCTCCTCCCCTCTCCCCAAAGCAGTGCCTGTTCAGGGCAGGGGCCTCGGGCCACAGAGAGCGCAGGGCTGTCCCAGGCTCCTCTTTGAGCACAAAGCCCNGGCAGATGCAGAGGCCCCTTCCCTCCCCGGGCCGTGGCATATGGTGCGTGATTTTTAATTTCCTCAGGACGGCGGCGGCTCGTGTGGCGACTGGCAGGTTTCTCACCGCGCTTTAGCAGGCCTTTGGTTAACCCCCGGGAGGTGCTACGTGCCAACTGTCCGTATGGGCTGAACAAAGCACTTCCCGGCTCCACCGCTCCCCACTTCCTTCTCATTAACCGGGAGCTCTTCATCCGAGCCCCAGCCAGGGCAGCGTGGTTGGTGTCCTGCCTTTAAAGCTGCCTCTCCCCACGTTATGGCAGGTGAGATCTGTTTCTGGAAGAGGAGCCCGGCTATAATCCTTTTTCAAACGCTGCCTACCTGTTAACTGTCAGCCCTGTGCAGGATCGATCTTGCCAAGTGAAATAGCTGAACGTTTAAATCAGGGGCAACGTGAGAATCCAGCTTTTCTGCAGAGCTGCTCTCTCAGGCTCTCTGCAAACCCAGGTGGAGTTGCTGAGTTTCACTCGGGTCCTGCTGGGAAAGGTCCCTCTACAACCCCAGCCACTTCTCTTGCCAAGTTTGAGGTCCTTAATACCATGAGAAATTGGTGCACCCCGTGACAAATGGCAGCATGATGACAAGGAGCCACGCTGTGCCTCTCGGGTAACAGACACCAGCGACACACACTGCGCTTGCAGATCAGCCGCGGGTTTGTTCGCTCTCCTGCATTAATTACGGAGTCCTCCTGGGAACGGCTTTCACTCTGCAAACCCAGTCCGGGCCGGGGATGGTGTCTGAAGCACACACAGGCAACGAGCAGCCTGGTTGACTCTTCTGCTGAACGGTTTCTACGCTGGGCAGTGTCGGCTGTGACAGCAGGAACATCACCTCTTTAACTCCACACGGCACGCTGCAGCCCCTGCCGCTGCTGCGCGTGGTCCTGGGGGCAGAGGCAGCACAGAGCTGGGAGCCCTTTGCTTGGAGGGTTGTGGTCGATGAAGGATTGTGGAGAAGCAGCAGCTGCCTGGCTGATGATGTGCGTGTCCTTCCCACCCTCAGCCAGCTCCTTGCAGCATCGCCACGGCACGCTGGTCCTCTCGCTGCCCACTGGAGGAACAATCACGTTGTGTTTTGCACAGAAGGAGCATGGCGAATGGATTTGCCATCTTCATGGACTTCTCTTTTTAACAAAAGCAAAAAAACCCACTAAAAATGTAATCACTTTATGCTGCTGCTGTTACAAAACAAAGCTGAGTCTCGCTCACGCCCTGCAACCACGCAATCACTCACCTCTGCTCGGCAGCGAGGGGAGCCTGAGGACAGCAGATAAACTGGGGGAAAACTTCTACTTGTTTTGTCCTTCAGTAGGCCCCAAGGTTTTGAGAGCATCCCATTAGCTGTGTGGGAACTAAAGGCTTTGCTATTTCTTTGATGAAGGTTTTGGCATCACCTCTGAATCTGGGACACCGCTTCCCAGAGGTAAAGACCTTTTTGGCTAGAGGCAATCCTCCAAGAGCAGGTAAAGCTGCTGACAAACAGGCTTTTCTGATGCCCCTCGTGAGGAGCAGATCGCATTATCACAGCACTTGGATGAGCAGTATCGTGGGTCCCTGCAAAAGTGCAGAGTAGTGCAAGAAATCTGATGCTCACGCGATCGCTGCCATGGTCAGACCCGTCTGTGGCCGACCAGCACCTTCACAGCCCTGCAAGCTACAGGAGAGCTGAAGCTCAGCTACAGTTAATATTGAGAAAACTCGTTCTAGAAGAGCAGCTGCATCCTCTAAACCACACACATTGGATTTCTACAGCGCTTGCTGAGCTCCGCAGAGGGCAGAGATGAGGGACAGTTGCCTGTCCGGGGGGAGATTTCCCAGTGATACAGATGCCCTAAGCCACGGTGTCCTTGCAAAAGTCACCTGGTCCCTGGAGCAGCACGAAGGGGTGTGGGGGGGAAAGTGCTGCCAGGTTTTCAAGTGGTTTTCCAAAAGCCCCCCGCTAGCAGGCAGCAGGATGAGTGGCTGGTGGTGGGCGAAATGAGATGTTGCCTGAGAATGGCAAGAGAGAAATTGTTCATCCTAAAAAAATAAACAACAAACATTTAATGGGAAATGTAACAGTGGTGGACCAGAAGAAAACTGGAGATGCAGGTGCTGGTTTCGCTGGGATAGGATGAGGGGCCAGCCACGGTCTGCAGGGCGTTAGGAGGGGAAAATGCAGAGCAGCTGCCCCGAGCTGGCTGCAGGTGTATCCCAGCGCAGAAACATCACACGGGTTATAAAGGGAGGAGTTCGATAGAGGTAGAAGCTCCTCAGGATACTCTCCATTTCCAGAGGTGCTTCTTCTCACTGTCCTGCTCCTGAGGATGCTTTCCTGCTTCTTGTGGCTGCTGTGCATTTGCTGGGCTGAGTATAACTTTCTATTCTTCATATTGGCATTAGTTTGGTTGTTTTATTAAATCCATTTTCATTTCAGCCCATGGGTCTTCTCTCCTTTTCCTGATCCAACTTCTCAGCTGGGGAGGGGTCATCAAGTGATAGAACAACTGCTGTAGTTTAGCCCTAGGAATGGGTTGTCCAGGCTGCCCAGGGCAGGGGTGGAGTCCCCATGACCCCTGGAGGGGTTTCCAAGCCCCCTGTGGAACTGTGGTGCTGAGGGCCAGGGGTCAGTGGTGCCCTGGCAGCGCTGAGGGAAAGGTTGGACTTGATGATCTTAAAGTTCTCTGCCAACCAAAATGATTCTCTGTTTCTAAACATAGACAGGTTTATCCTGTGCAGTACCAGCCAAACTCTCTGTGTCCTAGCAGGAAGTCTGTGTGTAAGCTGATGGATTTTTACTGGAGCTTTTTAACCCAGGTCACTCCCACGGTGGAGCAGAAGTGACTTGCTCAACATTTCAGGGTGTTACTGACAGAAGAGGGATGGGGTTCTACACAGGGGTGTGATTTCCCCCTTCCCTGCAGCGTTTCCCACTGGCCAGGGAAGATTGCACCACGAAGCCCTGAATGTTGCAAGGTGCCCAGCACTCAGCACCGTGTGCTCGAGGCTTTTCCACTCCTTCCCCACCCACCTTCCCGCACATTTCCACAAGGAACCAGGAGTGGTGATGATGTCCCTCAGCAGAACGGGTTTGGCATCTCCAGTGCCCCAGGCTGAGCTTTTGGAAGCACTTGTGTGCACGTGTGGGCTGGGAGAAGGATGCTTAACAGACCTCGGGCTGTTCTAACACCTCCTCAGCCCCAGAGAAGTGTGTGATTATCCTATCACTGGATACACCAGTGAGGAAGACTGGGCTGTGCTGGCCGCTCTCTGGCTGGTGGGTGCATCACAGCAGCACCCAGGCAGTGCCAGGGCTGAGCAGAGGTACTGGGCAGCCCAGTTCAGCAGGGGGAAGGCAGCAGAGAGAGCAGAAAGGGTGGCATGGCCTTGTTGCTGTCTCTCAGCTGGGTTGCATGGGTGCAGTCTGGCATTTCCCAGCCAGTCATTCCTCCAGGAGCCCACGAGGTGGAAGCATTCTCCAAAAACTCGTGCGATGCCCTAGGAGCGTGGGGACAACCAGCCTCGGACTTGAGCAAGGGGCACAGAACAGCCAAGGAGCTGAGGGGTGGCTGTGCCGCAGAGAAAAGGGCTGAGAAGGGATCAAGCAAGGGCAGAGGGCTCAGGGTAAAAGCCCCTTCACGGGAAAAGGGTCCTGCAATTATCCATGATGTTAGCTGCTTGCTACCCAGGGGAAAGTGTCTTGTAGTCTGCACCTCGGAGACAGAAATGCAGGAGCACACACTGCACGGGACCACGCACCATGCTCTGGACCCCCCGTGCTCGCTCTGTGCCAACAGAGATCTCCAGGTCCATACATCTCCTGTCACATCTCCTTTGACAGCTGATCCAGCAGTGGGGAAGCACTTGGCTTCCAGATGGTTGGGAGGGAGCATGTTACAAGCAGCACCAGCTTCTAGGCAGGACCCAGACTCCTTGGCTGGCTCTGCTCCACCCCCAGCTCCAGAGCAGAGATGTAGTTTGGTCCAGCATCCCTGTATGTGACAGAAGAAATGTGCAGAGTCCAGCTCGGTATGCAAAAATGTCCTGACATTTAACCTTTCCTTGGGTTTGTTTAATAAGTGAACAGCTAAAAATAAGTTGGTTATACCCAAGGGGCTTTTGAGTAGCACTAAATCAAGAGAGTGAAGGCTCTGTGCTGGGTAACAGTATTTTTGTCTCACTCTGAGTTCTACATCAAAGTATTTTAGGGGCTTTATTTATTCCTGACTTGAATCAGCATGAGCACAAGGAGTACCAGCCTCAGCATCTGCAAATGCAGAGCCCCTCTGTGGTGCTAATTGATTTAATCTGTGAGAAAACGCAGAAGAGCAGATTCAGCCAGAACAAAACCTGCAGTTTTCCTTTTTTTTTCTTTTCCAAGAGTCTTACTTAGTCCAAAGCAGTGGCATCAATGGCCATCAGGATTTGGAGAGGCTTCTGGTCAAGTTATCTGGCACACAGGACAGCAGGCAGTGGAACCACCTCATGCTTTAGCCCAGAGCCAGAGATGACCAGGAAGAGAGGGTTTCCCTGCAGCTGATGGAGCACCCACAGCTCTGGGAGCCCTTTGGCAATGCTGTGGATGGGCTGATGAGGTGAGCAACCCTGGCTCCCAGGTGTGCTCTGCAGACACCAGGGATTTCACGCTGTGGTGGAGGCTTGGCACTGAGGAAACTACACCAGCCAAGGGCAGGATCAGGCTGAGACCTGCAGAGCCTACTGAGTGGCAGCTGCCCCATCCGCAGAGCACTCAGCATCTGTCTGAATCTTGAGCCTCTTCCAGACAGAAGAAGTCAGCTGGAAAGCTGCTCTGCAGACTGTCAGGGAGGACGACTCCAGGCTGTGTTTACTGCAGGTGCACAGCATGTGAGCAGGAGAGGAGACTCCACGTGCCATTAGAGCACTTACTGGCTGGGGAATTACAGTGCTAATGAAATAATAGGAGCATTCAGCTTGGAAGAGGCTGCTGCTGTAGAATCTCCCCAGAGACTGCCTTACGGGGAGCTGCCTGCCACTAACCCACTTGTGGTTTGCTCCTTAGGCAGATGCCTCAGCACCAGCAGCAAGTTCCAGGCCGTAGCCTGAAAGCCCTTCCCTGGTAAGGGAGGGCAGCCCAGCCCCCTTCCCTGCACAGCCTGGAGCAGGATGCGTGCCGTGCCTGCATGGAGCTGTATGCTGTCCCTGGCACGCCGGGGTTCTCTGCAATGCCTCGGGTTTTCCCTGGGTTGCTGGCTGCCCCGCAAGGCTTTGCCACCAAGTCTCACCTCCAAGAATTTCTCCCTGCCCACCACAACCTTTGCTGCCAGCACACGTATGTTTGCTAGCTGGGAAGGAAGGGGCAAGGTCCTTCTCTGCCCTGCCTGCCCCAGCCAGCTTTGTTTTCACCACGGGGACAAGCAGCACAGGGCAGCGTGCAGATGTTTATTGTGGAGGTGGAGGAGGGAGCAGTGCTGGATTCAAGGGCAGGTTTCCATAAAGCCTGTGGGGACAAAGGCAGGAGCTGTCACTGAGGTGCATGGACCTGCAGGAGCTCACACAGCCCTGGGGCTCCACCGGTGCCTTCTCACCGACCACGCTGTGGTTCCCACACTGCCTGTGTGGCTGCCCTCCCAGCAGTACCCAGCTGGGAGCGTTCTGGGGCTGTTATTGGTGCAGCACCCCATGCCAGCAGCTCCCCAGTGGATCACAGGAGCTGTCACCCCCCTGACTTGCCTACGAGGAAAGGACTTGCACGCAGAACGTGGCAGCTGGGTATGAGATTTTCCTCTTTTCAGCTAACTCTGCTGCCATCTGCTCCAGCTCCCTAATTATACCAGCAGAGGTGGGGGATGTCAGACTGCTTAGCAGGCGGTGTGAGGTGAACATCAGCCTCGATAGAGCCATGGGGGCCGGATCAGCTCCCAGACACTGTGAGCTCGGCTGGCACAAGCACGGGCTTCTGTGTGAAGGTGGGACTGCACCCACTCCCCTCCCAGCTAAGCCAAGCATCTTTCTTGGGCACATCCCTACTGCTCCTGCCCTCTCAGGGGTGCTTTGCTCTGTGCCCCACTGTGCATGTGTCCAACACTGCAGTTCGAGCCCTTTCTTGTCTTTCTTTTTTGGGAATGTTCTCTTATTTATCATCTCTCCAATGCCTGCTGAAGTTTCTGCCTGCATCAATGTTTTGGGAAGCCAAGCTGGGTTGGATTCCTCATTTGGGCCAAAAATAGCTAACAGGCTGTGAGGCAAGCAGTAAGTCTTGGCTTAGCATCCTGAGGCTGTCGTAGTCAGCAGTGAGGGAGTCCCTTCCTGGTGCCACCCAAGCTGTTCTCGCTGGATAGTGCCAGCCTGCTGCCATGGCTCCTCCCTTTCCATCCATCCTGTGGATAGAAGAGTCCTTATTATTCTCTAGCCAGACCTCCTGCACAGCCTAGGCCAAAGGATTGCATCCTACTACTAGGGATCTTACTGGTCTGGGCTGGAAAATCCTGTCTGATGCTCTGCTCTTCATCACCGGATGTTTCTTGTAGGGCTGGTCTCAGTCCAAGCAGGGACTCCCGCTTTCTGTCAGCAGGAAAGCACCAGACACTAGCTGGTGTTTCTGGTGTGCACTGGTGGGGAGAACCATCTGCTCTGTTAGGTTTGCCCAGGCACGTTCCCCTGCAGTACTTTAGCCCTGGTGCTCCTTGCTCCCAGGAGGAAGCAGAGATTGAAGCCGCTGGTTCACTCACCTCTTCCCCGTCGAGAGGACTGAGTGTTCAGCCTCAGCTCACCCCAGGAGCTGCCTTGGAAAGGGGAAGCTTGTCTGTGAGTCAGTGGGAGAGAGAGGGATTGTTCTCTGCAAAAATAACTTGCTCTGCACAGGGTGATGAGGGACAAGGTCCGCTCACTGGAGCAAACTCCCCTGGGGACGGTGCTCGGTTACTTCTGAACCACAGCGCTGGCGCCTGCGCTGCTCTCTGCAGGGCTGAGATGCTTTAACCCCTGTGAAGCAACTGCTAAACCCTGCTGGAAACCTTCAAGCAGAGCAGGCTTGCTCGGTCTCTTCCAGGTCCCACGGACAGGTGAAGATTGGGGGTGCTGGAGGGGTCAGCCCTGGTTCTGCAGGACCTTTGCATTGAGGCTTCTTCTCTGCGCTGTGTAACAGAGAGAGGGGTGCATGCAGCCCTGAGAGAAATGCCACAACCAAAGGCCAAACTCACCTCCCAGGAATACCCCTGGCAGGGCAATGGATGCTTTCGCTCCAGAGCTCCTTGCTGAGGGACAAGGTTTGGTATCCATCATGCTCAGAGCATTTTTCTGGCTATGCCCATCGTGCTGCGGGAGCTTTGCACACTCACAGCAGGGTTGTGGAGGAAATACTTTGCACAGAATTTTTACTTTTTCAATATGATTTGGCACCTCCTGTTTGCGAAGTGCATGAATCTCTGGTGTGGATTGGTGGGTCTGTTGTTATGGTGATGCTTCACGGGCAAAATTAAGAGGAGACGCTGCTGGATTCGCCAGTTTGCCATCAGCCTGGTGGTTGCCATGGTCAGCTTTGCTTTGGCCAGCTGCACTTGGTGGCTGGTGGCTTGAATTTCCATTCAGCACCTCGACTTAGTGTTTTACACTCAGTTCAGTTTCAGGGTGATTGGTGTTCACAGGGAGTCAGTTTTTGTGTGGGATAAGAGTAGACTGCAGTTCATCTGGGCTCAGTTATGAGAATTACTGGCGATGTGCAGCGAGACCTTGAGGAGCTCCCTCAAGCTCTGGGTGTAAGCACTGACGTCTGTTAACAAGGATATCTGAACTTGTCTCCAGTTCTTCTGCTCCTCAGCTCACCTGCCTGTGAAATGGGAATAACAACATTCCCTTCATCTTGCCCAGTTACATTTTCAGAGTCAGTAGATTTGCAGATGCCCACCAGAGATGGGCACTTGGCGGGGAGGGTGTTAAATAAGGGTGCACCCCTTGGATAAGTCATTGCAGCCCTCGTTAGCACCAAGCAGTCACAGGCACAGGCTGAGCCTTGTGGCACAGCAGCAGCCACCCTCCCAGTGACAGCAGCGGGTGCCTTCGGCCTCTCCCGCGCTTGCTATGAGCAAATCCTGGCGTGCCAGGCTGGGCAGTGAAGCCCGGGGCCCATTTGCCAGTCTTCCTTGACTTAGCAGCCAGCCTTTAAACTAAAGCACTCTGATTGTTGCTGAAATGCAGCGCTGGTCTCCGAGCAATGCTTTCCACATGCCTGCGTGTGCACAAGGGAGAGCGCTTCACGGGCAGGGGAGGCACTGAACACATTTTCTTTCCATGACTCGGTGCCTGCGTTACTATTGAATGCCAGGGCAGTGGGGAGAAGCACTGCTGCCTGGATGCGGTGACTGTAAAATATTCCCCACAGACCTCCACCCAGCTGCTTGCCTTGGAGCAGCACACATGCGTGTCCATGTGAGCGTAGCAGTGGAGAAAACGTGCCCGGGAGCTACTGGGGATCTGAAGGGATCTGCAGCTCCAACACGGCTCTTTGTGGCTGGGGAATGTGACTGGAGGAGCTGTGGGAAGAAAACAGGTAAACCCCCCCCAGGAGCTGACCTGTGTTTCCTCAGGAAGTCAAGCACATTCCTGTAGCTGCCATTTCTCCGATGCTCCAGCCCAAGCTGTCAGGTTTAATATTCTTCCTGTATTTACTGGGATTGCCAGGACTCTTTAGGTGAGAGTGCTGGGCTGCAGGTTGGAGCTCCAGACCTCTCTCTAGGGAGACAGTGATGCTTACTGGGTAGAGCACTGTTGGGAGGCTGTGTCTTTCTTAACTGGCTCTTGCTGGGCCTAGGTTATCGTCGCTTAGTGTGTTTTGACATCTCTGCTCCATTTGTCTCCCTGCTAAGCACAACCAAATCGCTCTCAGGCTTTGACTCCATCCTGGAAACAGCTTCGGTGAGCTCCTGCGTCTCTGCAGGGTGCTGCACAGGGCACATGCAGTGGGACAGGTGGGCAGGGCTGTCCCCAGTCTGGGCATGGGTATTCAGCACATTAAATTATGTGTTCTTACACCAAAGGATGCTCTGCACGGCTGCAGGGGAGGACAGGCTGCTCCCTTCCACTTTTATGCATTTGGAGACTGCTGTCACCTCTGCTCAGCCTTTCATGCTCGAGGGTCAAGAGCTTGAACCATCTTCATCCCCCTCAGGCAGCTCTGCCAGCCCAGGGCTGTCCCCACAGCCGCCTTGGGCACCCTCCCTCCTCTCCCCTGAAGCTGGCGCCCGGGGCTGGATGGAGTGTCCCTGCCGGGGCCTCACCATGTGAGGGAGAAAGGGAGGATTTAATGTGTCTGGCCAGGAGCCACGCAGGGAGCACGCCTGGGGCAGGGCGCAGTTTCAGAAGAGAGGCACTGCTGGGGCTCCAGCTCCATCTCAGTCCATGCAGGGCTCCCGTAGCCCCCTCCTCGGACTGGTTTGCACAGGGATGAGGGGTGCAGGGCAGACCTCGCGTTGGTCACAGGGCTGGCACTGCTCTCCCCATCACCCCGAGGTTGGGCTGATCCCTGGGCATCCCGCGGTCCTTCCCTCACATCTCTGCAGGGGTGTTTGCTGATGAGGAAGGTTCCGGAGAGGAGCTGCCCCAGCAACCCCCTTGTGTCTGTGATTAAAATGCTGCTCAGGGTGCTGCTGCCTTTGCTGCTGCTCCTGAAAATCACCACAGCCTGCATGTGCTGAGCCTCTGGAAGAGAGGTACCATTCTGCCTTGGCTTAGCCAAGGACCCCAGCTCAGCACCTCTGGCTGGTGTGTTTCTGGGGTGACTTTTCAGGAGGGGTGAAGAGGGTGTGTGATTTCATGGTGTCCAGCAAAACCAGGATTGCTTCTACGTGGTGGAAGTCCTAGGACTGTGCCAGCAGCACGAAGAGCTCAGAGCCACCACCCTGGGTTACGTGCATCACAGCCCCCCCCGGGTNATGTGCATCACAGCCCCCCCCCGGGTTACAGCTCCCGGCCAGCCGTGCACCTCTGGAGAGAGGCAAAGTCTCTGCCAGGCCTGACTCTCTGCTTGCTGCAGCCTTCTCTCCTTCACACCTCCCCCTGCTCCCCTCTCCCCAGCCAAGCACCCGGCTGGGCTGAGGTGCTGTTTGCAGGAAGGTGACAGCAAACAGGCCCGGGGTGAGGAGGCACAGCCTGGGTGTCTTCAAAAAGTGCTGTTTATATCCAAAGGGAGAGCAGCTGTCGTCTGCAGCCCAGCACCAGGCTAGGGAGACGCTGGGAATTGTATAACTGGAGGAGGAGGATTTGCTGAGCAAAGTCTCCCGCAGCATGAGCTGAGGTGATTGCAGCCGCAGACTTACACAAAGTCTTGTAGTTTCCCAGACCTATTTTTTGTAAATAAAAATCTTCCCAGACCTATTTTTAATAAAAATCTTCCCAGACCCACTTTTTTATGAAATACTCCTAACTACAATGAGCCCATTTTCACACCTGATTGCCCCTGAAACCCCACGAGGCTATGTGATTTCACCACAGCAAAACAAAAGGGAAAAAACAACCCCAGAACCCAAAGTAATTTCAGAAAAAACCCTCACAAAACCCAAGCTGGCCTGCCTCGCACGACTGAAATCCACCCTGCGGGCACTGCCTTGCAAATGCACGGCTCGGGATTGCAGAAGCATCTGCCGGTGGGTGCCAAGTTCAACACCGGTGACCTCAGCCCGTGCTGCCCTTCACAGAGCACCCATTAAGGGACAGTTTTGCTTTGGGCTGTTATTGGTGGAACGGACCCAGCCCCATTACAGAGGGTAGAGTCTTGTCAGTACCGTGTCCGCCTGCCAGGAGATGTGCCGTGTGTGCTCCTGTCCCACGGGCTGGAGAACATCCATCGCCCTGTAATGCAGGTCCCCTCCCAGCCAGTCTTGGAACACACATCTCTAGGAATCCCCGCTGGCTGCAGCAGCCGGCTGCTTTCCCTCCACACATCCTCCTCCCAAAGCCACCCTTGCCAGGCTTACAGCAGCCCCTTCCTTGGCGTGTTGTTGCCATTTATGTTTACGAGGAGCGTTACGCATCAATACGCAGCTTGTGTGACACAGCCACCGAGGTCACGTCTCTGTCCGCTAATTGTTGTAAGGTTCCTGCCCCTTGCACTCAGCTTTCTCTTAGAACTGGTTTCTCTGTCCATCTTCAGCTTGAGGGCTTCCTCTCCTTAATTAGCCGTAGCTTTTGCCAGGGATCTCCTTTGCTTTCTGTTCCGAAGTGGACTCGCAGTGCCAGGTGCTCTCATAGCTGTGGTATGGAGCATGTGGCAGCAGTTGTCACGCCCAGGGCTGTGCTGTGCTGGGAATGGCACAGAAGTGTTTGAGGTATCTCCCCCCACCCTGGAGACATCTCCCCTTTAGAGAGAGGTGCAAGGGGAAGCCAGAGGCATGCCAGAGCCTGGCTGGGCTGCAGAAAACGTGTCACTAGCCAGTGGCATAAAGGCAGTGCGATGGCTAACAGCACACGGAGCTGCTGCTGACTTTGCAGCCCACATGACCAGGTACTCATTGACCAGGGGTTAGAGGAGGGCAGTCGTTCACAGAGTCTGAGGGCCAGCCTGCACATCGTGTCTCTGGGTCTCAGCCTTTGCTGCTCCTCCCTGAGCCCTGCAGAGCAAAGGAGGTGAATCTCCGTGATGCAGGGGACAACCAAGCTGCTCGCCCCGTGTTGCAGAGAACTGGGTCTCTCTCACCCCTGCTGCAAACTCATCACACCCCAACTGGGGCAACGTGCCTCAGGCTTGAACTTCAACTCCGTGTCTGCTTCTGGAGGGGTGGTTCCATCTCAGAGCCCGCTCATTCGGCCCTGTGTGCTCGGGTGGCTCTTAGCTCACGTGCTCGTGAGATGAGCTGACTGAAGAGCTGGTGTCGAGTGTTTTACCCCCCTCACAGAGCAGACAAGCATTTTGCTGAGGGCTTCAGGTCTTGGCAGGGTGTTGCCATGGGACAGGCTAAAGAGAATAAACAAAATGGATCCTGGTAAAACATCCCTTTCCTCCCCGGGGGCTCAGCTTTTACTCTCCTGCAATGCCATCTGTGAGCCGCTTCCCTGTTCCTCAGAGTGTCTCCCAGCAAGCTTGATGGTGCTAATATAAGAAATGAGAGTCAGCAAGTCCCTCAAGACTCCCACGTTCGAAAAAGCAAAGGGGAAAAAACAGGACTCCTGACAGCAGCAGAACTAAGGAAGCCCAAATTTGCATCCTCTGGACAGTCTTCCTTGTGGAATCTCAGATGTCTGGAAAGGAGAAGATCCTACATGCTTCCCTGGGACAGGATTTCCCCCCAGAGAGCTTGTGCCCCCTTTCCTCCTCCTCACCAGCTCTGCTGTGTCCCCTGGGTCCCCACTCTCCATACTCTGTTTTGTTCCTTCCCTGCCCAGGTGTCCTGCTGGCATTCCCTGCCTTCCCCCACCAGGCTGAACCTCCTGAGCAGCCCCCAGATTTAGGCATAATACCCACTAATGACAAAACCTCTGCTGACAGACAGGATGGTCTATGGAGACAAGGCGAGGATTAATAGAGCCGGGGATATAAGAAATTAATTAGTTTCAGACAGACAGTGTTGGCACCTCCAGTCAGCCTGATTTATTTCCACGGCTGGTCTA
>VWZY01010250.1:86573-102749 GCA_013399075.1 Chloroceryle aenea
GAAGTTTCCAGGAGGGCTTGCAGAGCCCAGGTGGGTTCCCCGGCTCAGGCTGGAGTCCTGCCGCTGGCTGGCCGGCAGCGTGGCATTCTCCTTGCGCTGCGTTATTTTTTTAGCTTTTGGTATCAGCTGCGTATCTCTAACAAGCCAGTTTCTCTGACAAGTTCCCAGGGGTGTGGAGGACTTGCCCCCCAGAACGCCTGTCCCCCTGCTCGCTGGCAAGGAGCTCCCCAGACAAGACAAACCATTGAGAGCTGGTCTCGCTGCCGTGCCAGCACTCGCTCCTCTAAAATCAGGCTTTAATAAATAAACTGGCTCTTCTCTCCACGAAACCAAGCTGGCATGAGCATGCTGGCCGGTGGGCACAATGGTGGCGTTAGCTCTGAAAAGAAGAAAGCATCAGGGTCGAGCCTGGGGCTGCTGGTGTTGTTGTTTTGGGGGGGCTCTGCCTCCGTCCAGTGAAGGCTGTGACATGTGTCTGCTGGGGGTGGGAGAAGGTGCCTGAAGGAGAAGCTCTTTGTAGAGGTGTCAGGCAGAAAATTAGTGCCTCCGGGTGAGGCTTGTGAAAGGGCAAGTGCCTTTGGATGGGACCCTCTTCCTGCGAGGAAATGGGATTAATTTTCTCCTTAGTGGAAATGGGGCAGCGCGTAGATCTGCAGCGTGTGCTAACTTAGCACGGGGCTGCAACGTGGTAAACACCAGCAGAGTCTTGTTTTCCGGCCTCACGAGGCATTGACAGGGCATCTGGGTCACCCCATCTCTGGAGATGTCAGGAAAAGCAGTTCCCGTAATCCCCAAAAGATCCCCTCGAATTAGGTAATCGGTCAATTAGTGTCAGTGGGATCATGCTGGTGGTGGCACGCAGAGATCTCAAAGGGCATTTGTAGTCTAGAGCAGCCTTTTCCCCCTGGAGAGACACACGTACATCGATGGGATGTGGCCTGTCCAAGAGCCTGATGCAAAGAAGGATCAGAGGCAGGAAGAGAAGGAGGGTACCAGGTTCATCAGCTGGCACCCCATCCAGGAAGCTCTGCTGTGCGTATGTATCAGGTGTCCAGCTCACGGTTTGTGGATTTTTAGACTCCTTTTGCCATGCCAGGAGAATTCTGTGCTGGTTTTGGAGCCCATTTTCCAGGTGGGACCACTTTTGATGGGAGGTTTTGCAGATTTCACAGATTTGTTTCCAGGAACCCAGACTTACTAACGCAGGAAAGTATTGGTACCCTATCCAAATGAGGGTAATTAATAAATGACTAGTGGAACAACCTCCTCAGCAATAGCTGGGAGTTCCTCTTCTCTTACCCTGCTTGGAAAAGAGAGGAAATGTTGTAGCTGAGGAACCAGACTCTGGAGATCTGACCCTGTCCCTGGCCTCGCTGCAGATCCTGCCTGACCTTGGACATGTCACCGCATCCCGTGTCTGAGTTCCCCCAGCTGTTAACACTTGACCTTGCTTTGTTCTCCGAGGGTTGCTCCCCGAGACCCGCAGAGCTCTGGGATGCTGGCAGGGGTAGGTGTGGAAGCACTGCAATCCTCCTCTCGATGCTGCGAAGCCCCCCTCGCTGGCCTGTGGGAGCACAGGGGATTGAGCTTTGCTCTCTCGAGCCCACCCCTTCCCTCTGTTCTTTGTGCTGCACCGCTCGGTGAGATGGAAACCTGTATGTGCTTTCCATAGGTTGTGTCGGTGTTAAAATAGCCACACTGCAGTTTCCACTGAGACCATCCCCTTGGGCTGGCTTTCTGGAGAGAAATGAATGTTCGGTCAGTCCCTGTAAACCCAGAGACATTCCTCTGGCTTCCATGCAGACCTCAGGTTCGGGCCAGGAGGCTTGAGAATCTCCAGAAGAATCTGGGACACGTGTTTGGAGTCATGTCCAAATAATAGTAAGACTTTCCAGGAGGATTTATACTCGGTAAGAGACTCCCAAATTCTCCTTCCATGCTCAGGGAAGTCGAGGCAAACTTAAAGCAGCTTCTCCAGGCAGTGGGACAGGGTTGGCTCTGGGGCCAGCTGCAGAGTTTGGGAAAGATCCCAGTGCAGCCTGGTGGGAGCTCCACTCGCAGTAATTGGTGCCCTGCAGCCTGAGAGGTCAGCTCCGGTCGGGGGCATGCTCTCAGTTTACATCTTTACAGGTAGAAAAACAATAAAAGGTCTCTATTTAAAGAAGGCCCTTCAGCAAACTCCGTCCATGCAGAGGTTTGACCTGCTGGGTTTGCTTTTCTCTAAATTAACTGGCTTCTGCTGTTTGTAAAGGGAAAACTGATAGCAGAAAGCAAACTGTTGATTAATGTAGATAGGAAAGCCCAGATTACAATCTGGCGAACAATTAACTTTGCAGAGTGGATCTGTAATCAGCTGGAGCATCTTCTGCTCTCTCTTTACATTTCTAATCAAGGCTTCTTTTCAGGTAGCATTTTGCCTGCAGCCAGCGTTGCTCATCTGCTGCTTGTTTGCTCAGTCGCTTCCAATCTTAGCTGGCATCTTTGTTTGGGCAGCCTGGCTGGAAAAGAAACCGGTGCGGAATTATTTCCGAGCCACAGAGCAGAGTTAGCAAGCCTTCGGAGATGGCCGGGGTTCAACTGTGCTCCCGACACCGCTGCAATCTCTCATCTCTCTCCTTCCTTCTTCGCCTTCCTCCTTTTGTGCGGCTCGTTCTTGTTGTGTCTGCAATCACAGCTCGAGATCTGTAGTCTCTTGCCTTCTGGGTTTCCTCGCTGCTTTAGGCTTGAGCTCCAAGCCACCACAGTTAACGGGTGGATTTTTGCAGGCAGGCTGCAGTCCCGCTGGGAAACATCCCCACGTCCTCGGCGCAGCCCCCCCAGGCCGAGAACCCCGCCGTTTCTTTTCACACCTGAGCAGCAGCCGGGCTCTTGTGAGGATCCTCAGTGGTGAGCTGCCTGTGCAGCGCGGCACAGCTGCCGGGGTGGCAGCTCCGGCGGGAATACCGCTCCTGAAGCAGAAGGATGCTCCAGGCTTTGAGCCGCTTGCTTCAGAGAGTTGGGTTCAGATGCCAGCATCAGCTCTTGGCTTTTTTGTTTGTGGCTTTTCTGTCCTCCCACCTTACCTTGGGTACCGTCCCTGCCACAGCAGGGTGCTGGGAGGATAACTGAGTCGCAGCATCCGCGCTGTGGAGCAGAGGGATGCGTGACCTGCTGGGTCTGAAGATGGATGTTCGTGGTTTTGGGGGAGTCAGGTCTCCCAGAGCAGCTCGGGTGGGGACATTTCGGAGCACTGCAGACTGTGCACAGCCAGCCTGGGGCTGATGCTGACCTGCTGGGAGCCTGGCTCTGTGTTCTGCCTCCTGTTTATCTTCCTGAGAGGGTTTAAATCGGGAGCATTTTGAAGCTGGGACCCTCTCATCGCTGCCTTTTGCACAGCGAGTCCTCAATGTCTGGGGCCAGCAGGCACCAACACAACAGAAATAATGGATTATTTGAGTAGCAAATGTCTGATTGAGAGCTGTCAGTGCCTGGTGCCAGTCACCTCTGCCAGCGCTGCTGTGACACACGATGTCATCAGAGCTGTTACTTGTGATGCTCAGAGGAGGAAGGAAACAGGATGGAGCAGCTTTGGTTTTACTGCCCTTTTGTGAGTGCCTGGGGAAGCTCTCAGCTTGTTCGTGCCCCTGTGAGGAAGGGAGCTGCTAATGAATGGTGCCAATTAACAGTGCATTCAATCCAGTTATTTTGTTACCTTTTAATTCTGTTAATTACACCAAAACAATTCGCCCTCGAACCACCCTTGAGCTGTTACTGTCATCTTCATCTGTCAGGTGGGGAACCGAGGCAAGGAGCCTTTTCCTGGCGCTAGCAAGGTCCCGTCACTGGTGGCACTGGATCTCCAGCTGGAGGTCTCATACTCAAACCAGCATGTGCTGGTTTCTGCTGGTCCGGAGCTAACAGCTCACCTCTCGCTGTGGCCTGGGGTGAATTTTCTCTGTCTCCTGTGCACCCTGTCAGGGTTTGCTCAGGACTTGCCATGCAGGGGTGTTTAATCTGAACAGTAAAACCAATCTCCCCCTCCCTCTCGTTATTCCCTAACCTCTAAATTGCTCTTTCCTTTAAAACAACCCAAATTTCCCCAGCCAGGGGCTGTGGAGTGGGGCAGGGGCTGGACTGGGCCAGTTTCACGAGGCACTGCTGTTGTTTTGGTGACTTTTAAATCAAACTGCTAAATGGAGAAGGAGAGGCTGTTGAAGCTGACCATGAACACTGAGACCTCTGAAGCAATCAGAATGTGCCTTTTTTGGGAAGCAGAAACATTCCAGACGTTCCATTTCTTGCTGCTATTTCTCTATTTTGATTGAAACAGTTTATTTGTACTCGGTCTGTTTAATTATTTGGGAAGTGTTAATATGCTGGTCACTCAGGGGTTATGATTCATGATCCCAGTTTGATTTAGCAGCAAACCCCACCCCGCTGTCTCTTCTCCCCATCGCTGCCCACTCTCAGAGCTGTTATCTTTTTTTAGATGCTAAATCTGGCGAGGTTTATGAACGGGAGCCTTAACTCTGCGCTCGTGAACATGCACATGCATTTCAATTCATCAGCCTTGGGTTTATTTCTGCATTTCAGTGTGGAGCATCACCCGGAGCTCGCTTTTATGCCTTCTAGCATGACTTGAATTATTTGATGGAAAGCCTCTTGGACTGGCAGCTTATGCACCGAGCCTGTGCTGAGCGAACGCTGCTGATCTGTAGATACCCAAAGATGCAGCCGGGGGCTGGCAGGGATCTTCAGTAGCACTTTGTAGGGTTGGGTTTTTTATTTGTTTGGGACAAAATCTGATTTGAAGAGTAGAAAAGCAGCTGAAGTGATCTCTTTTCCCTCAGAAAATGCATTCTGCTATTGCATCTGCCCTCGCTGGTGGGTTAAATTCCACTCTCTGCCTTACTTCACCCCATGGTGGAGATCAGCATCGCTCTGCTGAGGGCGGTGGACTCAGCAGCACCAGACGTGGCAGTTTTTCCACCAGCCAAGGCTGTGAGCATCACAGATCCTCTCGCAGGAGATCTCCACCGTGTGCTCGCGTTCTAGACAGAGTAGTTCTGGCAGCAGTGATCTGTAAACAACACGCCAAAGGAAAAGGTGCTGCAGGAGTGGTTTGGAGGCAGGGTCCGGGGCCAGATCTCCTGGACTCTTCTCCTGGCTGTGCCACTGACGTGCATTTGGGCGAGTCCCATCCTGCCTCTGCTCCGCTCTTCATCCCATCTCAGTGTGGGAATAACGGCCAAACTCCGAGCTAGGCTGAGGTACGGTCGGTGTCAGTGACATGCTCGGCTGTCCCTGAGGGGACAGTGATGGCAGCCGGGCGAGGAACCGTTCCCGTGGGTATGGAAACCTTTCCAACATCTGTTCTCCAACATCTCTGCAGCAGCGATTTCAGCGTGGGGGAGCCATACAGAAAATCCGCGTCCGCCCGGAGCATGCATTGCTCCTTCTGCTACAGATATTCCCGAGGCTTGGTCAGCTTGTAATTATTAACTAATTACTGCACAGTAATCACTGTGCCACAGCACACGGGAAGCGTTGGCAGCCAGGAACATGCCGTATCTCGCAAATCCCAGCCGGTTCTTATCTGGCCTTTGTATTTTGCCCGTCGGGGTGGTATCTGACACAGCCCTGCCCCTCGGGCTCTCTGAAGGGACCTGCCTGTGGCTGGGCCNCTCTGTGCTCTGTTTGCTTTTCGTGTTTGCAGTCAGGGGACTGAAGGCCAGTGTTATCCAGAACATGGAGCAGCTACAGCCCGGGCTGTGGCCGCCAGAACCCCTTTTGCAGGCCTGCCAATGTTCCCCTTGAAGCCCACAGCTAGGGGTGAGCCTCTGCAGCCCTTGGGATCGCCCCTACAATGAGGACATTGATGTCGGGTATTTCCTGAGCGTGGCACTGGCCAGGGAAGGTGGATTGGCAGCCCCGGAGAGTGAAAGCCTCTCTGTACCCCAGGAGCAGGATCGGCACAGCCGGGGCCGCAGGGACCCCCTGCGCAGGGTGTGAGGGAGTCGGACCCCGTGGTCCACTCGGGATGGGTGTGCTGAGCAGAGCTGCCCATACTGAGGGTCTGGGGGGCCTGGGGGACAACACTGAGCCCGTGTCACGCCTCAGATGGAGCAGGGGAAGAACCTGCACGGTACCTTAGTCCATCAGCTGGGATATTTTCTCTTTTTTTGAGGAAAAGCTGGAGGCTGAAATGCTGCCCAGTGCAGAGGAAACCTCTGAAAGGCCAAGTCTCACTGCAGGCTTGTGTGGTGGAGGCAAAAAACCTCTAAGGGATGCCTCAGACTGCCCTGGTCAGAGGAGCCGAGGGGTTTGTTTTTCCGCTGGTTTGGGTCTTGATTCAGGGCAGAAAACTCCAACCTGGGTCTGAAGCAGGGAAGGACGGGCTGTCGAGGCTGTCACAGAGCATCAGCAGTGTCGAGAGCTGCTGCTGTGCCTGTGGCTGAAGGGAGAGAAGAACACAGGGACCTGAAGCTGCAGGAGTGGTGGTTTGAGCCCCGGGGTCCTTGCGTTGACCAGGCACCTCGGAGCCCTTTCAGCTCCTTGGAAGGGACCCCGAGAGGCTGTGGATGGTCTGGCTGCACCTGGGCAGCCTTCCTAGGACCTGGGGTTTAGACAGGAATCTGCAAGCACCATTTGCAATGCAAATTGCTGTGTGTGGGATAGAGAAGCAACATTACCTGCCTGTGAGTCTGAGGAGGAGGCAGAGCTGGTGGTTTTAATGTTCTTTTTGGTCATACCCAGGGGTTGTTTTGTGTCTCAACCAAAAGACAATTACAAATGCAAAGAGCATCTCCAAAAACTGCTCTCTCCATTAAACAAACCATCACAACACCCCAGCACACAGCTCCCAGAACCACCTTCACATCCCTCCCTTCCACCGTGATCCCCCTGCTGTAGCCAGACCTCCCCAAGCCCCTGGGAAGGGCAGCGGCCGTGAGGAGCCCTCCCCTCACTCTCGTCCTCCCTAGGAGGGGGGGTCCCCGTGGCTGGGATGTGCAGAGGTGCCCATCCCACTGCTGAATTCCTCTCGGAGCCCGGCTGCAGCTGCACACTGATGGAAACAGGTATTTCCTCCGTGCAGAGAAAAAGCCTGATGGAGTCGTTTTAATTCCAGGAAAACATGAGACAGTATCCGAGGGAGAAAGGCGGGTTTTTTATAAATTACCATTAGCAGCATGTGTTCTATTTAAGTACTTAATCCCCCTCAATCCCTTCTTATTAACGATTAATTGTGCAACTAATCGCACTATGATAGCAGCCTCGCAAGGGCAGTAGCTGCCCTGTGTCCGAGCAACCCCAGCAGGGTTGCAGCAGGCAGGGTTTGGAGGGGTGGCAGGAGGGGGGCACCTCAGCCCGGCTGCTGCTCCGCTGGGTGAACAGGGGCCAAGTCTCTCTGGGTCTCAGGCTTATCATCCTTTCTTATCTCGAGGGTTTCCTGGGAAGCATGCAGCTTATCAGCCAGCGAGGCAAGAGAGGAGGAGAAGTGAGTACAGCCAAGAGAGCTTCCAGCAGCCCTGCTCGCGGCCTGTCCCTTTCCATCCTGCTTCCTGAGCTTGGAATCTCTTTGGCTCTGGTGGCCTGTTCCTGAAAGCCACCCGGAAATATGTCTGTGTTTTGATTTGGGGGGGGATATTTGAAGTGATTTCCTTCATGCTCCTGATGTCTTACAAAAGGGCAGTGGACTGCAGGCCACAGGGCAGTGCCTGTGCAGCCCAGCACCTCTCCCCCCACCAGTGCCCAAGGCCCGGGGAGTCCAGCCATGTGTTTTCCTACAGGAGATCGCTCTCCCTCGCTCTCTCGCTGTGTTTATCTCGTGCCGGGCTCTGTTATCTCCTCCAGTCCCCAAGGCTCTACAGAAACCCATCTAGCCTCTCAAGGACACCAGAGCTGCAGTGGGGACTCAAGCAGTGAGCAAGGAGAGTTGTGATAGTCCTTCAAGTGCAGGGGGGAGGTGAATTGGGCATGAAAAGTGGAAAAAATGGTCTGGGGAAAAAAAGAAAAATTAAAAAAATTCTTTTTTTTAAACCCCACCCCATATACTTGTTTTGTCTGCTATTCCCATGGCTGACATGGCAGCGTCCAGGACACGGAGCGTGGAGCTGGGGCTTGGCAAAGCAGCTGTTATTTACAGTTTAACAAGGAACAAGGTTTATCTAAGCAGCGCCCGCTCGCCGCGCTCCCCGGTCGGCAGGAGCCTCTGCCCTCCCCAGGGAGGCGAGCGGAGGGTCGCAGGCTCTGAGGAATGCTTCATCTGTTCACAGGGGGCTCGTCTGGGAGATCTCTGGCTGGTAGCCAGGCTGGTCCGTGTTTGGCTTAACGTGGAAACGTCACAGTTGGGGGGGGGCTGAGCTGTGGCGAGCTGGGGATGCTGGGGAGGTGGGTGTCTCCAGGCAGTGCAGGGTGGCTGAGGATGCCCCGCGAGCCTGGGCTGCTCTCTCAGGGACAGAGTTTTCCTGGAAGGCAGCATCCCATTGGGTTTGGGCTGCTGGAGAGCTTGCACCATCACAGGGCCCACTGCGCCTTGGGCAATCCCGTGGCTTCCCCGCAGCATCGCTGCGTTTAATCCCATGGTAATTGTGATAAGGAAGGGTCTGGATAAAAGATACTGCAGCATTACTCTTCCAATTCCAGGGGGACAGGGATGCCAAATGCAATTACAGTTTGTGCTGGGCTTTGAAATGCTCTAATTCCTCAAGAGTTGGCTCCTCAGGCTCCCAGCCTGTGTGGCTGCCTTTCCCTCCCATCCGCGGAAGGAATGCACCCGCGGACACGTGCGCAGAGCCCTCCAAGGATGGGTGCACAACTGGTTTAAGATTAAGGAGCAGATTAGTTCAATCCTTGGCAGGGTGGCAGACCTGCGGCGTTTGCTCACTACCTGACTACCATGTGACTGTTGCAGAGCTTTAAATAAAACAGATTTGAAACCCTCTGCAAAGAGTTTTATGTGCCTAATGCCGAGCAGCGGCACCGCTGCTCCAGAGCGCAGCCCTGGGAGAAACCCACTCTGTAGCTGGTACCAGGAACTCAGCTGGAGCGGGGAGAAGTAGGTCAGGAACACCATCCCCTTTCATTCATTCATTCATTTCCCTGTTGCTGCAGCAAGATCTGTCTGAGGGCAGTGGGAGGCTGGTTTACCAGCAGTAACAGCTCCAAGTTGCTGCTGGATCACAGAATTCCCGAGGCTGGATCCGAGCTGGGAGCTTGCTGGGGGAGGAAGGAGAGTTAATCTCATGTGAAGCTGTTTTGTACAGTGTCTCCAGCAGCTCCTCCCCCTGCCAGGGCAATGCAGGTACCTGGGGGCTCTGGAGCATAACTGGCAGAGGTCTCAGCCCTTCTTTAAGTGTGGTTTGTGCGGGTAGAGCAAGGCAAGCTGGACTCTGGGCATCTCCAGTCTCACAGAAAACACCTGGCAAAGACCTGAGCTCTTAATTGCTTTGAGTGCTTGTGGTGGTGCTGCTTCTTATTAATGTTGTGCTGCTTCTTCTGTTCAAACCATTTTTTGGTTGTGTGTTTTTTTCTGGGAAATGTGGGTCTGTCAGGATCCTGAGACACCGGGGTCCCTCTGGCAGGACTTGTCCTGAGGATCTGGCTTTTGTTCCATCTCGCCACCTTTTCGTTGTGTGCTGGTTGCTGTCCCCCTCCCTTTCTCTGCAGCCAGAGGTAGCTGCATTTCACAGATTCCACACGCCTGTGGGGTGTAGAGGATGTAATTTCTGCTCCTTGAAATACCCCTCCTAGGAATGCTGTCCTAAAGGAGACCCGGGCAGCAGGACTGAGTGATCCCTCTGCTCAGCTGTCCCGGGTGAGCCGAGGCAGCGTGATGCCAGCTGAGCTGTGATCACACCCCTGGGCAGCAGGGCAAGGCTGACACATCGAGCTGAAGAAAGGAGGTACCCCCAGTCCTGGTTTTGCACTGATCCTGCTCTTTCAGCCTTGTTTTCACGTGCCAGCGAGAGAGGCCTTGAGTGGCAGATGGAATCATGGGTCATGGGAGGAAAATTCCAGTATTTTCTGTTAAAGTGAGAGGGAGGCAACCTCTCCTGGCTCCTCCTGACCACTGCAGGGAAGGTGTATCCTGGTTTTTGTGAGCTCTTAGCTCTTGTCTGCCTGGCAATCGCAGCCAAGCTTGCAGTGCTGGGAGCTCTGCGTGGGCTGGGGAAAGAATGAAAGCTCTAATTAAAAAAAAAAAAAAAAGGAAGGAAAAAGAGGAAAGAAAACAGCAATTAAGGCAGCAGACTCTACACAGACCTTGCTGCGTGAGCGTGTGGGTGACAGGGTTGCACAGCTTCATCCAGCTGCAGATGTGCTGGGGGGAGAGGCTCGGTGGGACTTGGTCTCTTCTGCACCAGGGATCTCCTGGAGCCTCCTTCCCATCTAGCAGTGAAGGAAAGGCAGGTGCTGACAGCCTCAGCCACAGGTTAAACGCTCCTGGGAGAGAAAGGAAGAGGCTTTGTGTTCCTGAGAATGACTTTCTTTGGCAGTTGGAAGCTGGCACCCTCTTCGCTGGCTCTCCCTGCCGCCCGGGACCGCTGGCTGCCAGCTGTGGGGATGACAGCACTTGCTGTGGGGAGACAGCACTTGCTTTGTCTTTCTGGAGTGCCTTTCACTCAGCAGGATCAGCGAACGCTGTCTGGGTTGTGCTTTTCCATATTCAGGAGCCTCTTGTCACTTTTGGGGCTTGACGTGACAGCCAGGTAAACAGGGAGGTGACGCTGGGAGCGGGCAGCGTAGGGCAGCGGGGGAGTTGTGAGGAGCAGGCGAGGTCCTGTGCTGTGGCTGGCAGAGCTGATCTGCCTCGGATGCAGCTTGGATTGTGTTAATTGTCACTCAGTGAATCGTTTGAGTGTCAGAAGAGTCATGGACCAGGCTGCTCATGTTCCTCCCCAGTAATTGTGTGGGTATTGCAGCAGCTACTCGCTCTGCTCGGAGCTTGGTGTGCGCACAGGGTGCTGTTGTTGTGAGGGACGTGCCCGCTGTCTAATAAAAGGATGAAAGGAGAAAGTGAGTCACGGAAAAGGGTAGAGAACGGCTAAATATCATGCAGCTGATCAGCAGCACCTCCTGGAGCCTACCTGAGCTGTAAAGTGCTGTTGCCCCAGCAATCCCAGCACGGCTCCTTGCTCCCAAGCATTTCATTACAGCCCAGGTCTCTGGGTTGTGTCCAGTGCACGGTCCGAGGGTGTGAGCACGGCCCTCGTGGTGAACACTGCCCTGAGCTCCTGAGTGACTCTGAATTGTCTCATGATCTTAGCTAGCTGCTGTAGAAAAATGGAGCATCTGTCTCAGGGCTGGATAACGTTGCACTGGGCTCCAGGGATTTATGTCGTGTGCATCTGCTGAGTCTCACTGCCCACTGCCTGCCCTTCTGGTGCGAACCAGAGAGGTGGGCAGGTTGGAACAGGGCATCTGCTGATCTACAGCAGCTATGACTCCAACCCGCTCGTCCCCTGAAGGTGACAAATGTACCAGAGCCACACTGACACGAGCACCTTCGGGCGGCTCAGCACCGACAATGGGAGCACTGAGCTCCCACCCGTGACTGGGATGTCTGTGGTGGACAGGCTGCTGTGGGCAGGCTGTTGTTGTTCCAGCCAAACACTGAGCACTCTTCTCAGGTTAGCATCGGCTGAGGGATAAGTGCTTAGTGTTGGAGGCTGCTGGAATAATGGCCATCATTCTAATGCCTTCCTCAGAACTGCCCTGATCTCACCAAGAGCCGGGAAGAGCCAAGTGAGAACTGCTGACTGCACCGCACAGGGCTCTGGACACAGAGAAAGGCAAAATACACAAAGGCAGAACAAACCTCCTTTGTGTACTCTTGTTACTGGACTCATTGTCAGGACTGGGACGAAGCGGAGTGGAAATGGGCATCTAGCAAAAGGGCTTTCCTTCCCACCCTCCCCTGGGCGCCAGGACAGGTTGTAAAGTCTCCAGGGACTGGGCTTGCAGTTTTCCATGGCTTTCGCCCTTCCCAGGCTATCTTCCCAGTCTGAGAGATCTGTCCGTGCTCCGTGTGGCTTCTGCTTTGCCCGTCTCATTACAGCAACTTGGAAGGAGTAATTGTGGTGCTGCAAATGAGGGATGGGAACCCTGTGGTGCCCTGAGTGCCCCACAAACTGGGTTTCTGCCTGCAAGGGCCTCTCAGCCAAGGGGAATGCAAACAAATGGGAGGTGTCCTCGCTGCTGATTTATAGCCAGGGAACCCGAGGCGTGCCGAGAGGGTCAGAGCTGGAGTGGAAGCCAGGCTTGTGCTTTTGCTACAGGGGCATTTTTCCTCCAAACTGCAGATGTCAGACGGTGATCTCCAGGCTGCCATAATCACCTTCCTGGTGCACTGCAATTGTTCTAATCATGGAAGCCAGTAGTATGGAAGGAAAGAAAAATAAAATTGGATGGCCTGAATCCCTGGGGACCCCAAGCTCCCTTTTCAGCCGTGCTCTGTGCAGTTGCAGCCCTGGGATGATGGTCTTGCTGTTTGCTACAGGGCTCCTGCAGATTAATAGGAATTGATTGCGCTCCCTTCCCTGCAGGATCTTGACCTCCTGGCAGGGGCTTTGCTCCCTGTGTAGGAGGGAAATGTCAGGCCTCCTAAATAGCAGAGCTGAGCAGCAGGAGGCAAATGTGGAGGTGGGAGAGCTGGCCTCACTCTCTCCCTCCATCGCTCACCTTTTGGGGATGGTAACTGTGCAAAACGCTCTTGTCTGATGGGCAAGCTCCACTGCCCAGCCTACATCTTTGCTGCAGCTCAGAGCAGCCTCTCTCCACCCAAACTACTCTACCCAGGCACTCAGACCGTGTTTTGCAGCATCTGTCACAGGGAGGGAGAGCCTGGGAGCTTGTTACCCCGGGAGGATTTTGTGCCGACAGCTGAGCAGCCGGGGAAATGTTTCATTTGGTGGTCAGGGGCTGATATCCCTCCCTGCCCCTCCGACCTGGCCCCAGTAGGATTCCCAGCTGCTGTAGAAAATTCAGCATCGCCTCCGGTGTACGTCAGAGTCATCCCCAGCATGCTGTGATTTCCCTCTGACTCTCCCTGTCCCCCTCCTTACACCTCCTGAGGATGCAGCTTTGGCCCCGCTGAAGAAATTGAGAGCACGGGAGGAATCTGCCTTGTGCTGAGCTCCCGTTTGCACAGGAACACGCACCCTGCAAGGGCCGAAATCTCTCCCACCGCCTGCATCCGGCACGCTTGGCAGCTCCTGCTGCTTTCCCCTGCCCCTTCTCTGAGCTGAAGCCTGGCAGGAGCACCTCAGTGGGCCAAGAGCGAGCCCTGGCCAGCAGAGAGGGCTGCTCAGCACAGGGGCCGCGCTGGCGAGCCCCTCTGGGGTCTGGGTCTTGCCTCTGTGCCTTGCGATGTGAGGAGGGGCACGTAAGCAATGGGTGCTGGGTTTGTTGTTTGCCCAGCCCTGCAGCCCCGTGCAGTGCTGTCCCATAGCTGTGTTTGCACAGCAGATGAGGCTCTACCAGCAGAATTCCCCCTTTCTCTGATACTTGCTGGAGTGACTCGGTGCTACCAAATAGCTGGAAGCTGCTATAACTGCTGAATAGGACTGTTCAGTTTGCCTGGTGAACGCAACTGTTAATGTCTCTGGGGATAACAAACAAACAGAAAAACCACCTTAAAAAAAGCCTGCTATTCCCTCCGAGCCTTCCACCCTTTCAGCTGGGAAATGAGGGCAGGAGTCTGTTAAAAAGCTAAGGAAAAAATGGAGCCACTTATCATTTGTGAAAAGCAATAAAGTGGTTATTGCTTGAAAGCCTTGCTTCCGAGCCCTGGCAGCGTGCTGAAAGAGAAAGGGTTTTAGGCTCATCTGTGCCTAAAATACCTGCCTCTTGAACAGAGGCAACAACAGAGAGCCAGGTTTGGCTGGACAAACGCAAGAGAGCCTGGCGTGGGTGGTCACAGCCAGCGAGGGGAAGAGCTCGCTGGGGAAGAGCGAGCGGGGTCTTTGCACGCGTGGCCAGCGCAGCTCCGAGCGCGGTGCTCAGAGAACCGTCCCCATCCCGGCCCGATGATGGGCTGAGCTTTTCCTGACAGGATTCAGTCTGGGGCTCCTTGAAGTGTTTTAGCCAAGTATTTACTCTCTGAGGCTGTTACAGCAAATGCAGATCAGTCACACTGCTGGCTTTAATCCCTGCTCCTTGGCCAAATTCCATCTGGAGTGATTTCATTTTTGCCCAAATTCCTCATTGCCATTTTAGGCAGCTTCTTCCCATCCTGTCCTACTGCACAGCGTCACGTTTCAGCCGGCTTCTTCCCTCCCCGAGACGACTGCAGTTCAGGGGTTGCTGTAATTCCCTTCGAGAGCTGTAAAACAAGTGATGTCATCGCTCTGCTTTGCTTAGCAAGTGTCACTTTCTCTCACAGAGTCACTAACGCCTCCCCCTCCTTCAGCGCGCTCCTGCCGCGCACGGTGGGAAAGGGGGGGCAGTCGCCAGCACTCCTGCCTTTGAAACCCCTGCCGGGGAGAGGGCTGGGCTGCTCCGTTTGCCTGGGAAAGGGGATGACTCCTCTTGGAAGAAAAGCAGGCAGAGGGTGGATGAAGCCCCTCGCACCCCGGGGTGCCACCCAGGATGGCATGAGGAGATGGGTGCCTACTGGGAACCCCGCACTCCCTGCCCCATGCCCCAGCCCTCGAGCACGCAGGTTGTGGGATGCTCTGCTTATGGGAGGGTGCCCTTTCCAAAGGGGATGGTGTTTAGAGGTGGGACCTGTCCTCCTTGGTTCTGCAAGTGTGGTTTTTAGGAGCTGGACACACTTTCATCCACTGTTAGGGGTGCACAGCGTGGCTGAATCTCTTGAAACACAGAACCTTCCTCCCCGAGCTGTGATTTGAGCATCTTGGCGAGGGGAAATCTCCCGTGGCTCTTTCTCTCTTCCCTGCCAGGTTCTGGTGCCTGGCATCTTCAGGTGGACTGGAGTCAGGCAGTGGCAGCACTCGCAGCTCTGAGCATGTCCTTGCCCCTGCTGTGTTACAGACACATGCGGGGGTCGCTCAGGATGCTGCCAGGGTGCAGCTCATTAGTGTCACCTTCACCAGAGGTGTGGGGAAAGTTGCTTATGCTCTCACTTGTAAAAATAGCCACCGGGGCTTAGCTCAACCTTGGTGTGGAAAGACTGTCTTTTGTTTGAGCCCCTGATGTAGCTCCTGGGAGCCTCCTGGGTTCCCCCTGAGCTCCTTTGCCTGTCTGGGAGTAAAACAGCGCCTGGCACAGGAACCTCTGTAGCCTTCCCCAGTGCCACCTCAGCAGGGTCAGCATGTGCAGCTGGAGAAAAACACCTCAGGTTGCTTTAGTTCCTTGGGTACCTCCAACACTAGTGACATTTCCACACCCCAGCAGTGCCTCAGTTCAAGCTTAGCTTGCAAGGTGGGGAGGCATCAGAGCCGTGGGCTGGGGAATGGTCTCCAGAGCAAGTGTGAAGCTTTGCTTTCCCTTCTGAAGGAGCAGCGCTGCTCAGAGACTTTCCTCTTGGCCACGAGGAAAGCACCAGCACCGAGACTTTGCTAATGCAGCGTTCACCAGTGCCAGCCTCTGTTGCCAGAGCATGTTTCTCTAGTGCTGAGAAAACACTGAAATGTCTGAAGGCTGAAGTGGATGTGTCTGGCATCCTCCTGCCTCACTTTGCAACTCAAAGCAGCCTCCAGCTTCCCTTCCCACCCCCAGCCCAGTACCCCAGCCCTGACTCCAGGTACAGCAGCATCGCTGGCACCTCTGCAAGTGTTTCTGCAGCATGAAAGGTGGGAGATGAGCGGGGATGGTTGAGGGGTGTGAGCCCTCAGGATTCAGGTGAATTCCAGGGATTTTCAGGGGAGGGCACCCACAGCAGGGTGCCAGGCCTCAAAGCAGAGCAGTGGACAGGCAGGCAGAGGGTTTATATTGCTGACAGATAATCTGTTAAGCTTTCAGATGCAGGCATGTCAACCCAAGTGTTCCCGTTGCCCTGGTGACGCGATGCATTAGCTCCCGGATGCTGGGTCTGATTCCATCAGTCTGGAATGTGATCACCGTTTGTTTGTGCTGATAAGCCCCAGAGGGGGCTGGGAGGGACTGGGGACAGCCAGGGGAGAGAGCTGGCTGCTCCACTGTGGCAGGGACACCCAGGAGCAGGGGCCTGACCCTGCTCCAGGGTGCAGAAGTCACGGGGCGGGCCTGTGGGTGCAGGAAAGAGCTGCTCTGGGG
>VWZY01010250.1:141475-152414 GCA_013399075.1 Chloroceryle aenea
GTGGCAATGGGGGGACACGGTGCTGGGGGGACTGATGCTGAGGCTGCTGCATGATGGATCTGGTGGGCAGGTAAAAACCCACGGTCCCCGTGTGCATTAGCACCAGGCAGCCAGCCCTGGTGGGACTGGTGTGTGCTGGGAGCCTGCACAGCAGCATCCCTGGATGTGTGGGGAGCTCCACGGCAGCCGAGAGCGCAATGGCTGGAGCCACGCTGCTCTTCAGCGCCCGGTCCCTCGGCAGAGGCTGCACCCAGGGGCTGTCTGAAGCCAGTCGGCTGTAGCGCTGCTGGCGTCGTTGGCCTGGGAACCACGAGCTCATCTCTTAGGAGATGCTGAGCAACCTCTGCTAACGGCTGGAGGTGAGCAAAGCAAGTCTTGGAGCAGCTTGCGCTTCCCTCATGAAGCATTTCGGCCACAGAAGGTCTCTGTTAAAACCCTTCTACTCTCCACAGGGAAAAGCTACTTTATTATTTTATTCTTTGGGCAGAAGGGGCCAAATGCTTGGAAACCAGACCATTTTGCTTTTCAAGGGCTGCTACAGTGCTTCGTGAGGCTTGTATTCAGGTGCTTTCTGTTCCACTGTCCCTGTCCCCCATCCCAGGTGAACGGTCCCCAACCCACTCAGCATCCCACAGGGACTGGCAGGAGACACCACAGCCGTGCTCCGGATCAGGAGGCTTTGCATTTACCTTGCTTCCCCACCCTGCCTCTCTCTCCTAACAAGGCTCCATCCCTCCTGCAGCAGCTCCTTGCCCCACTGCCAGCTGCTCTTCTCTCTCTCCGAGGTTAATTCAGGCACAGCCATCACAGATGCTGAGCGTGGCTTCCCCAGGGGCTGTTGGACTGGGGGACTCTATTTCGTGCGAGGTTCCCCATCACTCTTACCTGTCCCTCTCTGTTCCTGCCCAGCTGCCGGTCCCCATCGCGGTGTTTTTCTTGCTCTACAAGGAGCGGATGGTACCGTGCGTCAACAGCACCAGCCACCCGCTGCTGTCGGCCGACGAGCTGGCGATGGAGACGCGGCCCGTGGAGAAGGACGAGCTCGCCACCGCCGCGCAGAGACCCCGGGCAGCAGGAGGTGAGCTGCAGTCGCCTCTCCCAGGGGGTTGGAAGAACTGGGAGCGGGGAGCAGGGGGACAAGAAGCCCTATTTCTGAGTGGCTCCATTGAGTTTACCAAGTGCCATCCGTCGCTGTTGTCCGAGGAGTTTGCTGTCCAGAGCGTACATGTGAACACAGTCCAGAAGTACCCAGAACAGACAATGTTGGTGCCCAACTGCCCTCAAATTAGATGGGAATGCAACCCCCAAACAGACATTAGTATTTTGCTGTTGGGACTGCAGGCTGCCCTAAAACTAACCCGGGGCTCCCAAGTGGTTCACAGCCACCTGAAAGTTGTGTCTCTTTGTTTGCTTCTGGTTTTGGTCAGGTTCTGAGGTGGCTCTGCTGAGTGTCTGGTTTACAGACGCTCATCGTGCTGCAGAACGCTGATTTGTGTGGTTTTTTGTAAAGCTGAAAGGAATAAGGACAGCGCCCTTGTTTGAGGGGAGAAGTTAAACTCCAGCAATAGTTTGCTCTTGAAGTTGTGACTACGCCCTGCTTTGGGGACAATAGTGACATTGTTCTTTGCTACCCAGGAGAACTGTTATCGCAGTGAGCTCTTCAGCTCAGCAGTGAATCTTGGAAGCTGTTGCATTTTAGGGTTATTGAAGGAGCGTTTGGTGTTACCACGGGGGAGAGGGCTCTACCCCAACATAGGGAATGCTTGGAAGTGGAAGCAGCCAGAGATGTGGGGAGGGGTCACGGGTGTCCCTAACGAAGGGGTTGTCTGGTGTCTGATAAGGTTGTGCTCATCTGATAGCGTTTCCCTTAGCTGGGACACTGGTGGTTTCTTTCCTCAAGCCAGCTGCCCCTTTTTGTACAACCTGTGGGAGCTTCACGTTCTTCAGCTCTCCACCTTCCTCTTCAGTGCAGTTGAGGTGAATCCTCAGAGAAGCAGGAGGGCCATACACTGGCTGCTGCCATCTCTGACAGACACGTCTGTGCTGGCAAAATCCCTCCTCCCCATAGATGTAGTGAGAAGCTCACCTTTGCTGTGCAGGAGCAACTGTCTCACCCTGCACAGGACTCCAGGTGCTGTCACCTGCCCTTTGCACGTCCCAGAGTGGTGCGAGGTCAACACGAGGATGGGAGAGTTGGGAATTCCCCCCAGCTTTGGCCAGCTGTTGCTCTCAGTGGTGTGTGCAGAGGAGGAGATGCTGGCTGTGTGCTTATCACTCTCTTGCCCCAAGTTGGCTTGTTTGGTGGAATATCATTTACCTGAGGATGGTGAGCTATCCTGGCAGGACTCTGCCGTGTGGTGGTACCAAGAATGAGGGTTGAACGAGCTTCTTTCTATTGAGGGGGCCAGAAATGGGGAGCTCCTGAGTAGGAAGAGGAGCACAAACAGCTGCAGTAAGAGCAGTCACAAGCACCATGAAGAGCTAGCATCCAGTCTGTGGACAGCAGCCCTTCAGTGTGTCCATCTGAAAGCTTAGGGGTAGGTAAAGGCAGAGGTCGTGCCATCAGAGGTCGTGCCAGCAGAGGTTAGCAGAGCTCCACCTTGTCCACCGTCCTCTATGAATCTCTGTCATGCAGCTGAGCACAAAACAAATCCCGTTGTGGGCTGGCAACCACCCAGCCCCAGGGGGACGTTCCAGCTAAGTTTGCTTTGCATTGTTTTTCACCAGGTCATGATGACTTATTTAGCTGCTGCCAAAACCAAAACTTCAGAGGGGCTTCTTACACCTACTTCGCAGTCCACATCACTGGGGCTCTTGTTCTCTTCATGACTGATGGGATTGTGGTGAGTTCAGCTGACGGAGGGATCTTGTCTGAGCAAAGCTATTTGGCTTTTCTTCCTTCCAAATCCCTTCTAACAGCCCAAACCCAGCACACGTCCTCTGCCTGGAGGCTGGACGCAGGGGTCTGTGGTCCCAAGGCAGCTCATTCAGAGCTATTCACAGTCAGGCTGAGAGTGCCCTGCTTCTTGGGAGGGCTTTGTGGCTTCTCCCAAGCTTGGTGGCATTGCAGTGGGTTTGCTGCTGCTGCTAACCTGGCTGGTTTGGAGCTGGAGGTGTGATGCTGTCTGCTTGTGCACAGTGAAGGTCTCTTCTCCTTTCAGCCGAGAGGCAGGAGCAGCTTCATTTTATTTGATAAGAAAGGGTGGATCTTTGTTTGGTAGGTCTCCTGAGCCCTGAAAATCCAAGATGAGAGTGTGTGGGGCTGGTGCAGCTCCTCAGCAGTGGCCTGGCCCATCCCTGGCCGGTGCAGTCCCACGGGGCTGGCCGTGTGTGGCACTTCTGTCCGGGCGAGGGAGGCTCTCTCTTGGCTGGCAAGTTGCTGTTCCCTTTGCTTTCAACAGCTTTGTCTCAGCCCCCTCACAGTAAGATACTGCTGAGTCTCAGAGAGGGTCCTGGAAGAAAAGCAGGGTTACACAAAGCAACTGTCAGATGCAGGAACCTTCCAGGGCCTCCCTCTGCTCCACGTTCTTCATGTGGCGTGTTCCGTGACTCTGCGGTTCCAATCACCTGGGCAGCCGCAGAGCCTTGGGAAGGAGGCTCATTGAGAGTTGGTAGTGAAGCCATAGGTGGGATACAGAGATACTGTGGTTAATTGAAGGACAGGCTGAAGTTGAAGTTGCAAAGCCTGCCAGTCATCACGTGGCTGTGACAGGCCTGTTTGTGTTCCCTGCAGGGAGAGTACTCGGGCTTCGTTTACAGCTACGCGGTGGAAGAGCCTCTCTCCGTGGTACATAAAGTGGCCGGCTACCTGCCCAGCCTCTTCTGGGGCTTCATCACCCTGGGCAGGCTCATCTCCATCCCCGTGTCCTACCGAATGAAGCCGGCCACTATGGTCTTCATCAACGTGGTAAGGCTGCTTTCACTGTTTTTCTCTGCCAAGAAGAAAACTGGCTTTGCAGTGCGGAGCTGGTGGATCGGGACCGAGCCGCCCTCGGCACCGCTGCCTCTGCTCCTCTGCAGCTGAGGGCGATGCTGGAGGTGGCTGAGACCTACAACGGGGTCGCTCTGCCTTCCTGAGCCCACTCCTCAGTTAGTCGAAGGTTGGATCTGTGAAAGCACCTGGGAAGTGGCTGCCTGCTGTGGTTACTTTGGCACCCACAGGGGAACGAGCGCCCGTGTCCGCCCGGGGAAGGGCAGGCAGGGGGTTCAGCAGGGTCTCTGCTCGCACTGTAGCAGCTGTCAAAGAACCCAGTGTGATGTGAGGCTGCTTAAATTAATGAAACTCACTTGCAGACAGGGGATGGGATC
Source organism: Chloroceryle aenea (assembly GCA_013399075.1). Lineage (NCBI taxonomy): Eukaryota > Metazoa > Chordata > Aves > Coraciiformes > Cerylidae > Chloroceryle > Chloroceryle aenea. Next base: position 145,784 of record VWZY01010250.1, read on the forward strand.
GCTCAAGGATGTGTGAGAGAGATGCAGGTGGGGCTGTGGCAGACAGCAGGGTGGGGGTTGTTCCCATTCACGCTTCCTGCAGAAAAGAACAAGACCCAAAGCAAGTGAGAGGCTGTTAATTTACAGTTTCTCTAAAGCAGGAGTTAATTTCATGGTTAATATTGCAAGGCCGAGAATATATGTGTATAAATATATATGTATAATACATCTTTCTATATCCAGGGTGTGAGAAAAGAGGAGGGACAGTTCCCACGGGGCTGTTTTGAAGCTTTGGGGCGCTGGCGTTTGCAGCCAGGAGGCAGGTGGGGCAGCCAGCTGGACTCCCTCCAGTAGTTCCTGCCTCTCTGGGGAGCCCAGACCTGGACACAAACTCAATTCCTTTAGATTCCCACCGGCTTTTGTGTCCATCAGACAACCCGAAGAGGGCATGAACAATTAAGAGCTGGTCTTGCAGAGCTCCCTCTGCTGACTCCGGGCTGTGGAGAGCTCAGCACAGCTCGGGGGGGTTTTGCTGTTCCTGGGGGCAAGTTTAGTTCAATTTAGTGGCTCTTTGGCTTCACTGCTGTGACTGGTTTTGCAGCAGTTACCGCGAGGGAATTCACTCTTTCACCTGCTAACATCTATTAGTGCTCGAGACGTAGCTCTCATGGCAGCAGCAGAACTGTTGCGTTGAAAGCTGCAGAGAAAAAGGTTTTTTTCCCAGAGAGGATCTCGAGTCTCTACCTAGTGAAGCTGAGACAGAGAAACTGTGTATAGTCACTGAGTCCTGTTAGAAATGGCAGATGCATTTTAGTTGGCTAGGTGCTTTGTTTTTTCAGAGACTGTGATTTATTTATATTTTTCGGATCACTTATTTTCTTTTCCAGACTGCTCTCCACAAAACTGACACACTTTATATGTAAAATTAAAATCTAGAGCCTATTGCAGCTGAGCCTTTCCCTTCCTACTGACCCTCTGTGTGTTGTTCACAGGTTGGAGTCCTGATAACCTTCCTCCTGCTCCTGATTTTCTCCTACAGCGTCGTCTTCTTGTTTGTGGGGACAGCATCCCTGGGGCTGTTCCTCAGCAGCACCTTCCCCAGCATGCTGGCCTACACCGAGGACATCCTGCAGTACCGAGGTGAGCTGGGATCCGGGCAGGCTGGGGAAGCCCGCTGTTTGGGGAGATTAGAGCTCAGCTACCAGCACACCTGGCACCTCCCTCTCCGGGGACGCCTGGGAGGCTGGATGAAAGCTCTGCCTTTGACTACAGTGCTTATTGAAACCTGTAGTCAGAAAACCAGCTGCACAAATCCCGGATTCTTTGTATTAAGAACTTCCCCAGGCTGGTCCAGGCTGGTTCTTAGTTTCCTGCAGCTTTGGAGTTCTCAGGGATGGACAAGATCTGCTTTAGAGGCTTACAGAGCTGGTTTTGAAAACATCACCCAGATTATCAGTGAAGTGAAAAGCCTCCAGTTTGGCCAGCTCTCCCAGGAGGTCTCTGCCAACCTCTGTCTCCAGGGCAGTGATACAGAGGAATAAAAATCTTTCCAGGAAGAAGCAACATCACCTCTGCCAACAGAGATGGTGACAGAACAGGAGAGGGTTTCCTGGCTTAAACTTTTGCCTTGCTGCCCTCCCGTGGGTCAGGGGAGCTGACATTCTCAGCTCTGGCTGGGAACAAACACGAGCACTGTGAATCTTGCATGAGAGACCCAGGAAAGGGCAGGTTGAAGAGGCTGCAGCTGCCCCTGCTGTGGCTGCTCCACCAGTCCCTGCCCGTAGCCCTTGCACTATTTCTTTGCAGGCTGTGCCACAACCGTGCTGGTGACTGGAGCTGGAATTGGAGAGATGGTGCTGCAGTTACTGGTGGGATCGGTAAGTGGAGACCGGGCACTCCAGAAACCCCAACCTTTCTGTACAAACCCAGGCCCTGGTTTTGCACAGCTGCCAGCAAGAGGTGCAGCTGGAGCTGCTGAAAGCAAAGCTCTCACTGAACCCAACACTTGAGCACTATCATGACATGTCTGTTCCTTTCTCTTTTTTTTTTGTCCCCCTCCAATTGCAGATTATACATGATCAGGGCAGCTACAGTTTCCTGGTCTGTGGGATGATCTTTGGAGGCTTGGCCTTTACCTTCTACGCTTTGCTCTTGTTTTTCCACAGGATGTACCCCAAGCCCTCAGCAGGTAAGCAAGCACCAGCGCTCAGCCCCGCTTTACACCGAGGCAGATGCACTGATACGTAACCAGGGTGCAGCACTTCAGCAAAATGCAAGGAAATGTTTATTTTACTGCTGCTTCCTGTCCCCTCTTCCTGCTTTGGCTTGCCCACAAAGCCCTGGCAGCCAGAGCTCAGGGTTTGCTTTCTTTTCTGTTGGAGAAACAGAAAGGGGGGGAAAAAAAAAGCAGCAGGAATGGTCAGTGGCTGACAGAGGAGGGATGAAGCACAGAGAGGCCGGCTGTGAGAGCACGGCCGTGCTGCTGGGGAGTGAGCAGGACCCAGTCCTCCCAGCACAGGCTGCACCAGCTTCCCAACCCTATTCCCTGGCTGTGGCCCAGGAAAGAAGCGGCTCTGCCCGCCCCAGGCATTGTCATGCTCCTGAGGAGCCTCCCTGACATCGTCTCTCTCTCAGGTGTCACCTCCGTGCACATGCTCCTGGTGCTCTAACGCTGCCTGTAGGAGCAGCACTGTGTGACAGGCAGGAAACGTGTCCAGGGGGCTGGACCCCTTTTCTCCATGACCAGCAAAGCCCCCAAGCTCGTGTGGTGACGACAGGAGCCCCGCTGTTTGGGGGATCTGATGCTCGGTCCCTTGAGCTCCCTACTCTTGACACATTAGGCTGAAATACCTGCTGTCAATGTTGCAGATGTGGACGAGCCCTCTCCTGACAAACCAGCAGTGATGGATGACACGGGGCAGTATCAGCGCTAAGGGGATGGCCAAGCCCTGGACGAGCAATAAACAAACACAATTAAGCATCACTATCCCGGATGATTTCCCATTTAATGACGGAATCGTGAAGGTTTCTGCAATCAAAAGCACAGTAGATTGGGTAAGTCGGAATCAGGAGAACAGCCCATCCCACTGCCTCAAGCTGAGCACGAGTTGCCCGCGTCACATGCACCAAAACACAGACTGGCAGCAGCAGACAGCCCCCGTGCCTGCCCGGCTGTGGTGGGTGGCAGGGACCAGGGGAGACAGCGCTCCTGCCAGTGAACTTTCTCCCCAGCCCAGGAGGGCGGGTGGAAGGGAGAGGTTCTCTCGGTGCCAGAGGTTAAGACTGAAGATCTTCTGGCTAAGTCATCGGACTGAATACGTTTTTCTTTTGGCCTGTAATGTACAGAAGCCCCTACAATTTACAGCACAATCCTGGCTTTGAATTCATTTTGAACAGCCTCCAGCAGCCGCCACCTCCACGTACACTTCCAAAGGGGGGAACCCCCCTCAGTAGCACCCTCCGAACGCAGGGCGGTAGCGGGACCTGCCTGTGCTTGCACAGTTGACTCTTGTACATTACCCAGCATCAGACCCGCTCAAGAGGGGGGTCTCATTCCGCATGCAAGGGTTATTAAAATCACTAGTTTGGGGTTTTTTTTAGAGTCCAGAATGAGTCGTGCTGGTTTGTTTTGCTTTCAGTCACTAGTTTAGCTGCTACAGTTGCAGTGTCTTTTAGGGGTGGTTTTATTTCTAGCTTCCAGTCGAAGCTTAAACCGAGGTATTTGGGAGCCAGCCTCCAGCTGCTTAACCTGTGCAATACTCACTCTACCCAGTGCCTTCTGTAAGGTACTCTCCTAACCCCGCATGACCCGTGACAAGCCACGAAGGAAGGACTGGCTTTAGAGGAGCATAAAGCTGCACCCCCCTCCTCCTCCGGTGAGCGCTCGGACGTGTACGCGTGGCTTTACCCGCTGTCCGTGGATGTACAATGTACATATGTACGTGTGTATATAAAGCCATGTTTAATTAAAGGTGATTGATTGCTAGATTCTTGGCATGACTGGACTCGGCTAACTCAAGCTCTTTCTGGCCAAGACCATCAGCTCTTGCCTTCACCGGGTCTACCTTGCCAAAATCAGACTGCAGCCAACAGCTCTTTAACTTGAGCTGCTTTGAGCTTTGCTCTTTTTCCAAGGGGTGGCTCCTACCTTCCCTCCACTCTCTTCACGAGCTCCTACCACGGGCTCTGTAAAAAAAAAAACCTCTCAAGGGTGTAACTTCTTGCCGTGTGCTGGGAGCACACCTCAGGCCAGTGCAGGAAGGAGGGGAATGCAGCTGAATTCTGGGCTGAGCTCATCCATGGAGGTTGGGAGCCAGCACAGCACGTGCTGTAGTTCTTCTCTGGGGCCGCAGGATGCCACTGTTACTCTCCTCGAGACACCCAGAAGGAAGAAGGCAAGTTCTCTAAAACCCATTTGCAGCAAACCACCCGATCTGTCACTAATAAAGCCCCTCCTACCATGACAGCATTCTCTCCATCCCCGTACAGAGGAAACGCGCCTGAACCAACACAGTGAGGAGTTTACTTTGAAAGCAGGCTCCTCAGACTACACCAATCCCACCAGGGACTGCCAGCTCTTACTAAGTGCCTTACAGTGCCCTTTGCAGAGGGGCCAGAAGTGGCCAGGGGGCAGCTCTGCCATTCGATGTGTGCTTGACACTTGACAGCCCCGCTCTGCTACCAGCACCAGAAGAGCCATTTCCAGGAGAGAACAGCACCTGATTTGACCAAAATCCAGCTCCCAAGGCGGTGGCAGCAGCAGCAGCTCCCTCTCCAGCGAGGCAGGGGCCGGGGAGCCCCGAGCTGCCCCCCGTAGAGCAGCAGGAGCTGCCCTGCAGCTGTAACTTTCTATTTCCTCTCCTGAAGAAAAAAACAAAACAAAACCAAACAACGGTCAAAAGAGCAGAAACTTTGTTAAAAATATTTATTTAAAAAAATACAATTGTTTTGCATGTCTGGTTGCACATAACTATTAACATATGATTGACTTGAATAATTTGCTACGATGCTTTTTTAAAGCCAGCTTGCATTATACAAAGCAAATCCCTCTGTCAGTTCTTACATAAAATAGTTTTCTTTAACTATTCCCACCCCGGTTTTAAAAAAGATTGCAATACATTGATTTCTCTTTTTTTTTTTTTCCTTTTTTTTTTGCACAAAAATCGAAGCCATAGAAAAGTCACCTGATTTCTCAGGAAAGACCTTCATGCTGTTTGAAGCACAACTGTCACCACGCCCCCCTTGAAAAGCAGCCTCACTTTGAAGTGTCGTTGTTACGGTGAACTTCCTCCCAGGGAAGTTTTTTTTGCATCTTAAAAACTTTGCCTCCAAATTGTATTCAAAGCTGAACTGTGTTCAGAGAACTGCAGATCTGCTATCACCGAGTTCATCAGACGTTTGGTTTTGTTTTTCAACAGAGTAGCAACACGCTGAAGGTCTTCCTAACATGTTCTCTTGGAAGGTTAAATAAAAGCAAATTGAGTTAACACTGAACAATTACTGAAAACTTTGGCTATTTATGTACTTGCATTACATACCAGCATTTTATATATTCCTTTTTTTAAACACAATGGCATTAAGATACTCTTATTATAAGGTATTATTTTCAAAAAGAGTTAGACTGAGAAGCTCTTCTCTCCCAGGCAAGTTCACCCAGCTGTAAGGAGAGCACCCAAGCAGTGCCAGGTTACAGTTGTCTCTAAGAGACCGGGCGTAGAAAAGTCTCCAGTGTGAAGCCGCTCACTACAAGGTAACTTGCTTTGTCTCCACTTGGGACTCTCTCTATCTGTATATATATTTTAAATGCAATTCTGTTCTGGAAAGAAGAACTGCCCATGGGATTTCTGGTGCTTCCAATGTAATTTTTAACCCTCTACCCACGTTAGGAGGAAGGAAAAGGGAACGGGCTCTTGAGTCCACGCTGGCTGCGGGGCTGCCCTGGGAGAAACACCACCCTGCAAGCAGCAAAGAACCCGGGTTAACCCGCCAGGCTGGCTGCAGAGCAAACACTGAAGGCATCAGAAAGTCACTTTCCAAAACAGATGTGCACTTTGAACCACCACCGTCGCACTTTACCGCCGCTGATGGCCTTGCTGAAGTTCTCCAGGGTTAAATTCAACCCGCCCTCCAACGCCGAGCCAGGGACAAAACTGCAAAGCCCAGATTCTCAGCGGTGGCAGTGACACCAGGTGCAGTGAAGCCTACACCAGGTGCAGTGAAGCCAAGGGGTCGATTCTGACTCACCAGCCCCTGGCACGCGCGTCACCTCTGCCCCCAGCTCGCTCGGAGCCTCAGCATCCCCCCGACCAAGCCTCCGGCTGGTTACGGGTCCCCAGCCAGAGGCACTTCAGCCCCAGGTCAATTCCAGCTGTCCTAACACACCCTAGAGGGAACAACCACCAGCCTGACTGGACAGGTTGCCAGAGTTTCCCCATTTCCTCATCTCTAATATCAAGAATACACTTCTCAGCTATAAAAACAGAGGGAGGGGGAGGGAAGATAAGCATTAAATGTGCTACTGTACTTATCACAAAACACTGTGACGTACATAAGGCCATCTGGTAACACTGCAACAGAATACAAACGAGATTTATAAAGGGAGATTTAGAATACAACTTTTTTTTCCTTTTTTTTTTTTTTATTCAACATACAA
>VWZY01010250.1:161349-171749 GCA_013399075.1 Chloroceryle aenea
GCACACGGCGCCCGCACGAGACTGGGGAAAACCCAGCCTGGGAACTTAAAAAGAGCAGACTGAGGGCACACGCGTGGTCTGGGTGAACGTCTGGTTCACATCCAGCTTCTGAATATTCTGGATGTTCCAGGTTCACCGGCCAAACACTCCGGATGCCAAAACAGCATCTCCACTTGATTCCAGTTTTTCTCCCCCCTGTCTTCAGCCATTTCAGTTTCCAACCAGCAGCTTCCCTACAGTTTCACTCTAATTCCAATTTATTACAGGAAATAAATTAAATCTATCCAGAAGAATTTAACAGCCCAGTTGGATTCAGTTCTCTTCCAAATTTTCCATGAGGCATAAAAGCTTTCCTTTCCCACGCAAGGATAACAAGCCAATTAAGGAGCTGCTCTTATTGCTGCTCAGCCACAATACTCTGGTCGTAAGCAAATGCCTCTCGAAGCAGGTAAAAACCCAAAGCTGCTGAACAGACACCTCCGTGGTTCACTATTTTTAAAGTCTTTTCAGAATCAGCCCGAAGGGGAAGGGCAGGGTTTAGGGTTTTTGAAATCATTCAGTATCAGCCTGGCAAGATTTACAAAGGATCCTGCTGGTGCTGGTTTGGGTCCTGCCTCCACACGCCGCCCCTGTCCGGGCGTGTGCAGCTGACACTGCCTGGGCACACTCTGGGGTGGAAGTTCTTAAAGACAGACTAGGAATAAAATTTCTGTTAAATGAAAAAATAAAATCAAATAAAGGGAGTGACAGGAATCCTGAGTTTCAGAGCTCCAAATACAATCTCCTGGCTCTTCACTTTCCACTTGCCTTTTCTTACTGTTCTAAAATACAACATAACTGCTATTGTCACTGAAACCCAAACCAAACAGGAAGGGACTGAGGTTACCTGAGAGAAAAGTGCTGGAGTAAGAGAAGCAGTCGGGAGAGAAGGACTCAGGATCCCCAGCGGACTTGGATCGCTGCCTGTAATGACGAGAGTCGGAGCCAGCTCCAGCCCTTTGGGTTTTTTAGATCTGGAGAGGTGATTGGCAAATTCCTTCTCCAGCACAGATGAATCCTGCTCTTTGGGCTCTGGGGATTGATGCTGGAGGCTCTGAACCTGCTCCAGCTGCTGAGAAGCCACGGACTCGATGTCCGTGTCAATGTCCAGGTCAGGATTAGAGCTGAGGGGCGGCGATGGGGGCGTGGAAGGAACTTGCAGAGTGGGAGAAACTGAGGACATGGGTGGAGTGGGGGTGAAGCTGCTGGTTAAATTTGGCAAAGGTGCTGGAGCTTCGGGGACAGTTAACTTGGGCAGGACGAGCGTCTCCAGGGTCTGGAGAGCTTCTTCTGATCCCAGGGGAAGAGAGGGCGCGGTTGAAGTGGCAGAGGCAGTGGAAGTGACAGAGACCACCGAGGTGGTAGAGACCAGGGGGACAGACGAAGGCTTTTTGGAGGGCATGGTGACAAACTTGATGACGGAGGGGGTTGGATCCTGAGCAGGTTTCTTCTCCGCCAGCTTCTCAGCTGGATTCTCAATCTTGATGGACCTGAAGAGCTTTACGCTGGAAGAGTTGAGGGAGTTCAGAGTGAAGGAGGAGTACAAGCCTGAGTGGATATAGTCATTGCGGCTGGAGGACTTCGCACACGACTGAGACTTCTCCTTCCCACAGTTTTCCACATCCTTTGGAGCGCTGCTGACTTCCGCAAAGCCGCTCAGGTCGGGGTCTCCTTCCATACGGCCAACCACGAGTGGATCCATATTTAATATCTCCGGATAAGAAACAAACTTGTACACAAACTTCTTACCGTTCACTTTTTTAATGATATTCTGTGGGTGAGAAGATAGACACATTTAGATCTTCTTCAGATTCATCTTCTCCCTGCAAACACTGCCTAAAACGGGCTGGGGAGTTAGGCAGTCTGTGATCTCTCAGCAAAAAAACCTTTCTTTTTTCCACAACACACTGCATTCTTGCACTTCAGTTATTCTTACACTTCTGAGCTTGCAGACAAAACCTTAAACCAGACCAGCTTAACCTGATATTAAATATACTAACGGCAGCCTTAAAACTTGCCAAGCAATTCTGATTAACTTATTTTCAAAGATCAGTTAAGAGACAAAAAAAAAAAGATCCCCATTATCCCCATCAAAGATGACAGACTGGGGTACAGTAAGTGTAATTGCAGAGCAGAACAGAATTAAAGCTTACGGGATGCACAATCAAGAGCTAATCCTTCACATCAAACCACCTTTATTCTTAATAAGATGATAATAGAAGAAAATAGCAGCTGAGAAAGTAGCTGAACTAGTCAGCAGCATGTAATCAGCTCCTTCAATCCCAGAAAACAGCGTACGTCAAACTCGGCCCCGGGTTGTTAGAAAACAACAACCAGGGAGGAAATGCAGCACGATGGCAGAGAAGAGAGGAGAAAAACAAGCCCCTAAAACGAGTGCACCTTGCTTAAGCCTGGGAGACAGAAGGGACACCCATCCCCTTGAAGAGAATGAAAAAGGAAACAAAGCTCATTAGGCAGAAGCTGGTAAGATGGATAAGGATTTGAGGTGGATTTATGGACTTTGTTACCTTCACATAATAGTATCTGAGAGCACGGCTGAGTTTATCATAGTTCATACTGGGCTTGTTCTTGCGGATTCCCCAGAGCCTGGCCACCTCCTCTGCCTGCAGCAGTTTGAACTCCCCGTCGTTGGAGGTCCAACAGATGATATTCTTGTTCTGAGGCTCTTGGAGGAGCTGGAGGAGGAACTGCCACAGGGTGATAGCACTGTCCATAGCAGTAAGCTGAAATTCAGAAAGGCAGGTAAAAAGCGACAGATTAGGAACAGCACATTTTCTTCCTCTCCCTACAAGTGGGTAATGGAGCAGAGATGTTATTTCCAAAGTCAGCACGAGTAAAAATTATTAGTCACCAGTCGTGAAAGATGTTCCCTGCAGAACAGAGAGGCTGAGAGCCAACTGCTGTCGTCTCCTCCCACATGTCAGTACTTTTCACATGGGTTATATTTAGCCTCATTTAACTAAATCAGGTCACTTTGGGTAAGTTGCAATGAGTCACTCTCCCCCCCAAAAAATACAATTTTCAGAGTTGTTCCATGTGCACCCACTCTGACTTGCACCGCTTTGAGAAACTGCTCAGGTAGCACCCAGGTAGAAGGCAAAGCACCCACTCACCACCTCCTTTCCTCACCTGCACCCACCCCCAGCCTCAGCGTCTCCAGGAAAACAGAGCAGATCAGCTGCTCAAGCTGCACGAAGATCCCAGAGCAGAACAACCCCCTTTTCCTTCAGGTCACATTTCTGCTGCCCTCCCCACCAACCCCCACTCTCCTCTCTTTCAAACCTCTTTTCTTTTCCAGGTATCATCCCTGTCTTTCCTAAGAGTAACCACAGAAGTAAATAAAAAGATCTCAAATGCTGCCTTTGCTTTTCTCTCTGCTCCTGCCTTGCCTTACCTGCATGGCTCACTTAGGCTGAGACTTTCTAGGACTAGGAGCTGTCATGGCCCAGCTGATGCACGCTCTCCCAGCACGCCTTCCATGCTCCGAGGCTGGCAATGTATAAATTCATCACGGGCAGACAAGGCAGCAGAGAGCATGTTTTTCCTTGACCATATCTGACTACACCAGAGGGAACACTCCTAACCCTGCCTGCACCAGGGGAGTGTAAGATACCCCGTGAATTAAACCAGATAAAATGATACTAATTCAGTATCCCATACGGATTCTCTTATCCCAGAACAGCTTCTATTAACGCAGCTTAAACTTCTTCCAACAAAATAAAACCAAATCCAGCCACTCTGGAGCACGAACCATCGCCATGAATTACACTGAGAATGTTTTGATGTGCAGAACTGCTGGATCCTTCTCCTCACACCCCCTCCCCCAGAGCCAAACCTCAATAAAGGCAAACCTAAAGAGAAAAAGGGTTTCCATCTGGGTCAGTCTGCAGCTCGAGCGCCCAAACGCGATTCACAAGCAGAAGCTCCAAAGCAGAGGCATCAAGTCCAACTTCAGACCCACGCCCGTATCGTTTGAAGTCTGCGTACGCCGGGATAAGCCTGGGATTCAGCCGGGACTGCCAGTTCATCTTCGTTACCAAAGCCTTTTATTCCAATCTCATTACTGCCCAGCACTTAGCCAGCCCTATATAAGGAAGAGAACGGTCTACATGTCAGAGCTTCAGAATTTAGTCAGCCCTGTAAAAGGATTACTGCCGACAGTTTACAGGACTACACATTCTTATTTAAACAAGGTGCCCTACGGCAGGTACTTTTTTGGGCAGAGCCCTTGGCATTTAACCTATTTCTCCGCACGGCGCAGGCTCACCTGCCCGCACCGGGATGGTGCATTGATCCAGCCAGTTAAATTGCTGCAATTACCAGGAGCAATCTCCACACGAAGGACACCCACACCACCTTGTTATGCTGGCCTAAGGTGCTTTCCTCGTTAATTACCCTACGCTTACAACTCCGTGCTTGCCCAAATTAATTGCTCGGCACTCTAAGAAAATATCAGCTGCTGAACGCGCTGCTTTGAGACTCTTCCCACACTGCACCGTGAACCACCTGGGAATTCGGGGCCAGGCAGCAACACGAAAACTCTTCCAGGACCTCTCCTGCGTTCCCGTTTGCCAGTAAAATTCGGGATCTGCCGCGGCCGCGCGCGCTGCGGAGCCTCGCGAGCAGAGCCTGGTTATCCTGTCGGGATGATGCACGCGCACGGGGCGTTGTGTAGACAGCAGGGCTTGATTCCACCACTCTGCAGAGCTGCCAATACTGGGGATCTGTGCTAACGGAGAAAGAGCAGGCAAATGGAGTGGAGTGATTATTCCCACGCTACATTTATCTACAGCACTTTCAGACCCCGTAAGCAGCACTGCACCAAACAGCGCTGACTGATGCAATGGGAGGCAACCACCTAGAAAGGAGATTCGCAGCAGAATTGCAGAGTGGCAAAGGCTTTTTGGGTTTAGTTTTTTTTCCCCTCCTCCTAAAAACCCAAGCAGATCTCAGCCCTGAATTTAAATGCTTTTATTTCACCGGGCTGCTTCCCTTCAGGAAGCAGCACCTTGCTGGGATCTCCCGGCTCACCGACCCCTACGGCAGTCAAGCTTTACTGCCCAGCCCGTGGGGTGCAGGTGGGGACACCCAACGCTGACAGAGCAGCACCCTGACAGCACAGAACCAAAAAGACCAAAGACATGAGATTTATTTTTAAATCCCCTTTCCCAGTGATGAGCTACATCCTTCTGAGGAGCATTTCCCAAAGAGGAGGGTTCAAGCTGCCTAAATCTCAACTACTGCAGCTTTCCAGCTGGGAAAGGCTCCTGCTCCCAAGGGTACAGTTACAGCCTGGACTGCAGTGTTCCATCAGTTAAGTTCCTACTGGTGTTTCTGGCATTTCCAGCCTCTAGGATTGTCACCCTCCAGTCCATCGCTGGGAAGGGACACTGCACCTCCTCAGCACCCTCTGCTTTCAGAAGTCTTGTGTCTGACCCAACAGGGTGGGGAAGTTTTACTCACTCCTTGGCTGCCCCAGAGCAGGAGCAGAGAGCACTCTGGAATTGTTGATGGTTCGGTTACAGTGCCTGTGAGAGAATGAACATCCCTCTTTGTTAAATATTTATTGAGCGCTACAGGAAACAACGGAAAGACACCTGAGTGGAACTGGGAAGAGAGTTCTTCCCAAAGATTATGTCCAGGCAAAGGGAAGGCCCCAAAATAACCCTCCAAACTGGTCAAAGCCATGGGAGCACAGGTGGATCTCAGCCCTCCAGAGCCTAGGAGTAAGCTGTTAGTGGGAAAGCCCAATATGCACAAGGCAGACAACGCTGTGCATGAACTGAGACACCTCATTTGACTTTTTTATTAAAGTTCCTTTGATACAGCATAAGAATACATCAAAGAACGGGGGCTTCTTCAGGAAAAAGCAGAATTAAAAAAAACCAACCCAAACAAACAAACATCACACAAGATGTAAAATGAAAACCAGTACAGGCGAGCTGAGCTCTCCTCTTTGCTTCAGAAGAGCCGACTAACATGTTGAAAAGGTTCTTGCTCCTTCAGCACCTGGGGCAGAAGGTGGCTGGTGCCTTTCCTGGGCCTTCACCTTGCAACCACAGAGACTGAGCAGCAGTTCAAGCTCCTTTGCTACCTGTGCTTTGCAGAACATTCCCAGCTGCCTGGGAACAGGGGGAGCAGCTGCTGGAGAGGCTCCCAACCACACCACAGCCACCGTCAAGGCCACCTACTCACCAGCATCCCCCCTGCACTGACGCTGAAAGGAATTCAGAAGATGCTCTTGGTCTTTTTATTCAGACACGGAGCAAACTCTGGTTTCTTCAGCCCAACTGGGATGAGGACAGGAACCCACTGTCCCCCCACTCTACCCTAACACCACCGAGATGTTACTTCTCTCACGATTTGGAAGCATCTTTTCAACTTCTTTCAAACTAGGTCTCTTTTCATGAAAAGGAATCAATCTCCCAGCACAGCTCCCTGTCAGCAGAAAAAAAATACCAAAAAAACCCAACAACTAGTTTGATTGCTTTTTCTTCAAGATGAATACACCAATAATTACAAGCACACAACTGCAAAACAGCTTTTGCTGAAGGTTGTTTTCCTTACAAGAGTCCTCTGAGAAAGGAAAACGTCTCATTTAAAAAGCCAGTGAGAGAATCAGGCAGCAGAGTGATACTGCTGCTTACGAGGACGGCCTTTCCACTGCTGCACCATTCGAGTACGAGGAAAAAATAGTTGCCTGAGGCAGAGGGCAGTTATACTTTGTAATGAGTATGCTAAAATAGAGCACTATTATTGTCTTGAGATCTTCTCTGACGCCTACAGATGACCCTTGAAGTGTACTGAGGAGCTGACAGAATTTGGCTGCAGTACTCTAAATACAAGCGCTGCAAACTGGAGCTTTCCTCATGTTGCTGCAGCTTGCTCTGAGGTTGTTGGAGCTTTGTTTGAGGCCTTGGCTTTACAAAGCCTTGAGTTTACAAAACAACAACAACAAAAAAAAGCCAGGACACAAAATTCGCATCTTTTCCGGTGCCTTCTCCTCACGAGTCTGCACCACAACTGGCTCCACGCAGCCCGTCTGGTGACAGAGCCTCCCGTGGGGAAACAGGAGGGTGTGCAGTCCTGGGTGGCACAGGAGGGGACTGGAGGAGAGGTTTAGGAAGTGGCACTGGGCAATCTCTGCCCTGGCTACCCCTGCTACGGCAGAACCACCTCCGGAGCTCATCCCTTGGTGCTCCGAAAGCCGAGGGACCCCCTGGCTGCGTCCCCACGAGGCACAAGCCCGCTGGGCCTGGGAAGGCAGCGGGGGTAGGAGCCGGGGAGGCTCTGCCCCGAGCCCCATCTTCAAGGTCTTCCGGCAGATTTCCTGTGCTTTGACTCACCACCCAGAACAGCTCGAGTCACCTCTCGTTCCAACAGCCCCTTACGAGCATCTGCTGCCTGATGACTTCTGCAGATGGACCGATCGAAGCAGTCAGGGCTGCAGCCTGGTCAGAACCCACACGGGAACGAGGCAGGGTGCAAAGGAAAGAAAGGATGTCACGCAGACGTTAAGGCAGCGAGGACAAACCCCTCACCACCACGTATTTAAAGGGCATGTTTAGAGCTGTCCAGGTATTTACACACAAGTGACAGCTCACAGATGACTCTGGAAGCGGCACAGAGCAGAAGTAAACACAGAGCGACCCAGAAACCTCAGCTCGCAAACACTTCAGGAAAAATAAAACCAACAAAAAAAGCAGCAATGGTAACTCCAAGATGGTCTCGGGGACCTCACGCTTAAGTGGTGCCAGGGGGACGTTCAGCAGGTGAGCAAAGCAAGCCTGACACGGTTCCAGGAGAGCCGGAGCCACACGCGAGGCCTCCGCGCGCACGGCGACGCTGAACCTTCAGACTCCCCTGCACTAAACCACTCCCGGGGTTTCTTCATCGGTTAAGGCGGCCACGGTGGGTGAGCAGGAGGAATCTGGGGACAAGACCTCCTGCCACGTTGGGCAATAGTCCTGGGGACGCGAGGCCTTGATGGGTGCTCTGGACAAATAAACAACTGCGTGACTTTGGCTGAAGGAGACTTTTGGAGGTCACGGGCCCAGCTCCTTGCTCAAAACACGGTTAATCTCCCAGGTAGATCAGGTTTTGGGGCTGCCCTATGGCTTTTATTTTAGTAAAGGGACAAAGAGGTGCAAGGCTGCTGGTGAAGTATCCAATTCAGTGATTACCAACAGCCAGCCAAGCAACAACTTCACAAGCACAGCGCCTAAAATATCCTGTTACTAATAAACCTTCCATAAAATACCCTCAATCTCCAGGGACTGCGATTCACCTGGACCTGTACCTTTAGAATTTTGCTACTTTTGATTGATTTTGGAAAGGTCCTGCTGCCCGAAGACGTATGGAGCCTACTGCTCAAGCACCAGCCTCGTCAGGGTGCCAGCCTCCAGCTCCCAACACGCACGGATGCCGGAAGAGCCCCTCAGGGGTATTTAGTCCTTTCTCAGGACACACACAGCATTGTGAAAATACTCTAACTACTGTCACTACCACTTGCTTTGTTGGCTTACGGGTGAATTACCTGTTATACGTGTAAAACAAAGTTGCTATTTACAAGGAATTAAAGAAGAGATGCAGGTTTCCACATCTGCAACACCACCGTTCGGAAACAAAAGCACCAAAATTCCAAAGCCTGGCAGTTTTCCAAATTAGACCTTCTCTAATAAACACGAAAATCAAGCAAGACTAAGAAAAAAAACACAACAAAACACCACCCTAGCCTCCAATAAATTCTTGCCCTCCCTCAGCTCTGGCATTCACTGCACCTCTTGTTTCCACAGCGGTCAGGAAAATCAGCTCGTTGCGAGCGAGAGGCCGCGGTTCCCGAGGCAGGAAGCTCCTTGGAAGGAAATGCCGGAGGATGTCCTCACGATAAGAGCTGCTCCAGAGTTTTCATTGCCTAATCCCACTCCAAGTTTGACTTTGTTCTATTTACTTAAAACAAACGTGATAAAATTGAGGTCCTGGGCTCAGAAATTAAGTTACTTTACACGAAATGAAGGTGTTAACAAATGGTTTTGGGGTTTAGGAGCAAACTGTTTCATTTTAAAAACCCCCATCCGAGAAGCATTTCCTTTTCTTCGGAAGCACTTTCTGGTCTCCTCCACCTTCCTGTGTTAGCAAACAAGCACCAGACCACAAGCCACGGAGGAGAGGAGCGGTGTCAGGATTCCCAGCGGACTTTTGGCTGAAGATTCAAGTGGGTAGAAGCAGACGAGCCAAGCAGCTTCTTGGGGCTTTTGAATCTTGATACAGACAACAGTGCCTGCTCTGACTGCGACTTGTGCACCCCGAGACTTGAAAACATTAAACCCGTTTGAACACGGCTGAGGAGGGGACTTCAAAGCACAGCTCAGGTGCTTCCTCCAGGATCCTCCCTGACACTCCAGCCCTGCCCAGGGATCCCTCCTGACCTTCCAGCCCTGCCCGAGGATCACCCCCTGACCCTCCAGCCCTGCCCAAGGATCACCCCCTGACCCTCCAGCCCTGCCCGAGGATCCCCAACACCCCAGCGTAGCCAGTTTTAGGGACAGCATTCCTCATTTCCCTGCTTTTCTGTACTTTGATGCAGTCTCTCCCATTTCTATCCCTCCTTTTACCGGGTATGAGACCAAAGAGAACAGAGAAAGGCTTAGGACAAGGAGGGAGAAGGGCAAACTGCAAAACTGAAACACCTTTGATCAGCAACTGGGTTGGTTTCTGACACTGACGTGATTGCTTCCGAGTAAGCCATAAAAATACTTCTTTGTGTGGAAGCTCCCCTCTAAGGAGATTACACTTTTGCTTCCTCCTTATCTGCCACCACAATGGGCTGCGGGGAGTGTTTACCAACAGCAGATTAAATTGCCTGGGCACAACACATCCACGGAAAGCAAAAGCAATCCTCCTTTCAGAGGAAGGGGCCGGGTGTCGACAGCGCTACGGAGCGAGCCCCCAACAACAACTTAAACGTTTGATGTCGACCCGAACTTCATTACGAAAAGGAAGTCACATTTCAGATGGAAAAGGTTTCCTCTAATAATGTTTATAATACACTCGGCCTGGTTGCTATGACGATGGAACAACTATTCCCTCCAAACAGGCGCTAAGACCCTAAAAATAAACAGGCCGACAGAAATCACGAACACGCAGCTTTGTCAGGCAGGCTGCGCCTGGTGCAGGGATCGTGTTTGTTCGGAATATGATGAAGATAAAGAAATGCTAATGACTGGATTCTGCCCCCACTGAGCAGAGCACTCGCCTACAAAGCGATTCCTGTATTTCTCAGGAGCTGCTACTTAAAAAACAGCACCACCAGAGCCAGAACTCTGGATTCCAGCCCCCCC
>VWZY01010251.1:0-27578 GCA_013399075.1 Chloroceryle aenea
TGAGGTAAAGAAAAAACCACAGCTATGCTACACTTTTGAAATGATAGGATTCTCACTACAGAAGCCTCTTAAGTACAACTTCTGTTCAGAAAGAGGCTTTAAGAATATATCTACTAACTTAGTGGACTCGACTGTGGAAAATGAAAGATTGCTCCTGTACAAAGATCCTCTTCTAAATCAGGCATCAATCTTTGAAAAGCATGGTTACTTTATGAACTTAAAAAGGCAGGAAATCACAGGCAATTTGGGAAAAAAAAAAGTCCATGATTAAGGAGTTCATGCAACCAGGTCAAAAAAATTCTAAAAGTAGAGTCTTCCTCCATGGCATATATGTTATGCTCTTTGCTTTTGGCAATAACTTGAAAAAATTGATGCATAGAAAAGGTTCTAAATACCATTTTGTATTTCTGAGTTCGTACAGGCAAACATCATATATTCAAAATTACCATTCATATTAACTTGACCATTTAGCAATATTGTACATACAATTATATGGAACTTCAGTATTACTATCCAAGGAGTAATCAACCCTTTTTACTTCATCATCACTACATATTTTCTCTTCATTACATAAATTACATTATTGTTAGCAGGATTTTGTGATGGCTGTAAACTTGTACAGAAGAAAGCCTAGAACAACTTCAGACCATCTCAACTCATAGCAGTAATATATTTCTCACACACATTGCCTTTGTGTTCCAGCATGCAATTTTAGGAGTATTTATAGCCTTAAAAATATAGTAATTAAAGTACATTCTTTCTTAATCACTCTGCCCATAAAGTCACAGATTTGAACATGAAAGCAATTATAAATGCTTAAGCAAGAGAAAAAAAAATATAATAAAATGTCAATAAACTTTGTTATGTTAATAAACTAAATAATGTTTTTTATGTCTAATATCTTGAGTCTTTTCAGGGCGACCAGAACAGCCTGCAGAAGCATCCCCTTCCAATGACTTTTGCTCTCCATCAATCCAACTATCACTGCGGGGATGGAAGATGACAAGACTTAAAGCCAGGAGAAAACTTCAATTGATTTCATAATAAATCTTGCCTGTGATGGCTTTGGATTACTATAATTTGGCAGGAAAGGAAAGAAGTACTTAGTGGTTCAGCTGGTTTTCTGTTAAAAAGTAGCTATCTGACACTGAAGATTAATTTTGGAAAGGTGAAATGGGACCCCAGAATTAAAATGCTCAGGCATAATAATAATAAAAAGTCACAAACATGCACAAAGTAAGATCTTCGGGTATGCGATAAAATCTGGTTTGTGTTTTATATCATTCCAGCATATCACAAGCATATCGGCTACAAACACAAACCATCCAGTCTTCTTTAGAAGGAGAAGCAGAAGTTTAGATGATCATTAAAGTATGCTCTTACCACATTAGAGGGTTCCAATTTCTTCCTCCTGGCAAGGTCAGTGATATTGTTGCCATTGTAGTTGATGCTCTCCATGCAGCCTTTGAAATTTTTCCTACTGTTAGAGCTTGGCTTCCCAGAAAAAGGCATGCCTCCAAAGGTTATCTTTGAATGAAACACAGATTGGTAGACAGTTACTGGAGGGCAAAGACTTCTAAACAAATCTGCTGTACATGTATTTGCTTACACTGAACACTCAAACGTGGTGCATGAGAGAGCTGGCAATGCTGGTTACAGGAAAAGGAAGGATCAAGTAAGCACTGCCTAAGCAGAAAAAAAAAATCTCTAATGAATTTGTGATTTCAAATATTTTTGATAGTAAATCCCAAGTATTATTACAATTCTCCAGACAGTGAGCAGGCACACATCATAGTTGCATATGGTCTTCTTATATATCTCTTCTGATCACTCCTGAGTATGTATTTCAAAGAACTTGGAATAACTGTCCAACCCAGTATCTTTCTAAACAAAAGTAGACGTGAAATTAGTGTGATAATCTGATTCAAATCATTCTCTCAGCTCTAACTGTGTGCCAGAGCTCACACTACAACACATCAGTGGTGGGCTTCAATACAATGCCCTTGTTTCCTTTAATGCTTACATATCTACTTCAGTCTAGAAGAATTTTACAGAATCACATTGTCAAAGATGCCATCCTGTTAGACAGAAGTACCTTCCAGTAATGAGAACATGCTTTTATCATGTAGTTATAGTCAATGAGGGGTTACTACATGATTTAGCAGGCCAAATCAGCTCCATAGAGATAAAGAAGACAACCACTGCAAAGACTCAGTCACCAGGGTCGAACAGGAATTGTTTATCTCTTAATACTAAATTTTCGTTAACCTCAACCACTGGGTTATTCAGAATCTCTAGTACTAAAAAATAAAGAACACTAAATAGTTTACAAACTAAAATTGTTCATCTCTTAAGAAGTATCTCCCTGTCACTCCATAGAGACTACACAGTTTCTCTACTGCATCAGGATCTTTTTCTGAAATGTTTGGAAGTGAATAAATTCTACATGTTTTCATTAATATTTTGCAGCCCAAACATGAAGAATACAAGACTCCTGAGATCAGTCCCTGCAATCTATGATAAGTATGTCTATCTAATAGATGACAGCATAAATAGTAATGACACCTAGCTTCCCTGTCATATGGACACTCACAAAAAATTCTGCTTGTAGTCTGCTACTGAGATTTTGCAGAGCCAAGCTTTTAAATATTCATTTGTGATTACTAAGAATATGACAATGCAGCTCTAAGGACAGCCTGTCTATTTTAAAAGTGTGTAAGATATCACTCTCTATCCCAGAAAGTAAGCTTTGATTTGGCATATAAGAACTAAAGATACACACCTGAAAAACAAAGTCTTTATAAATAGCACATACCAGCTATGTATAAGTGTTTTGTGGGACACATCCTCAGGTATTATAAATTGCTGTAACTTGACTTTGGAGAAGATACAGCACTTTGCATAAATGGAAGAATGTGACACTAATATTTTAAAGGCTGTCAAACTTTCTTTTGCATGTTATAGTCACATGTTTGGACAAGAGAAAATGGAAAGGAAATAAGAAAAGGAGAAAAACTGCAAAAAATATGTACCATGACAGTGAGGAACTCACAGGAATTTTTGTTTTGCAGTCAGAACAAATGTTTCTTCCTCTTTCATGATCACTTGACTTTTCTGAAAGAGATTAACCTAGAAACTTTTCTATGAAAAAATATTTTTCATTCTTTCAGGTTCATCCACTGTGATTAATTTATCACAAGGCGACATATTTAAATTTAGTCTGTGATGACTAACTCCAAAATCAGTGAGATAACTGAGAGGAAAGGAAGGAGAACAGGTTAAGGATCTTGCATTTATATGAATCACAGAAACATGTATCCATGCACAAGTAAGTTCCACTAAACACAAGGGGATCCATGTACATGGAGAATGAAATCTGTCTTTGACAACTGCCAGTGAGGTCTCTAATGTCAGAGAGGAGAGGAATGTGAATCTTCTGGATTCTACTTTTGCTTGGGGTAAATTTACTGTATGCAATATATCTATTATGTAAACATTCTACATATATATGGAAGGTTTTTATATGTGTGTGTGTATATATATGTGTGTGTGAATTGCCCAAACCTGGCTTATGTCATTAATCTTAACTTCTTTTGTTATTTCGTTCACCTGAAATTTTTTAATAAAATCTATATAAGTGAGTTTCCAGTAGATCAATTCAGATTTTGAGTGCTTGGTGAGAAATACAGGTACAGGAAAATTATTTTTCTCATAATTTTCTAATTATAACTGCTACCAACGAAGGCATTGCTAAAGATTTGTTGGAATATAAGTAAATATGTGATTCAGTAACATTTACAATCATAAGTATTTTTTTCTAACATTCATAATATTTTATTGATCAAAATATTTTTTGTAAAAATATCAGCACACAAGTTAATTAATTCAAACTTTTCTGCATTACATCATTTTCATTCCTTCTTACTGCTTAAAAAGGTTCATGGATGGAAATACATGTATTTGGCTCAGCCAACCACATTAATTCTCATTAGAAACAGTAAAGAGTGCAAGAAAGTCATTATACAAAATTTGTAATAAACAATACACTGAAGTTCATCTAACAATTTTAACTAAGTTCAAATAGCAGAAGACAGAGTGCAATCAAACAACAAACCCATGTTTAATTACTCCCAACACTTGTGTGTGCATTAATCTGACTGATTAAACATGTTTCCTTAGAACTTTCCTAACTCTTAATTGCTTCTGTAAAAAAAAAGTTATTGACAGCATATCTGTGAAAATACAAGGAAGTACCTACCTTCCTAAGATGAGAAAGATGAAGATTCATATTAGCAAAAGGTTCTAACCTTCTTGCTTTGCTAAAAACAAATACTAATTTTCACCACAGAATGAGGCTTTCTGATTCAAGTGCAAAATTATCACCTGAATAGAATAACGTTCTTTGATACTTTTAAAAATCTACTTCCCACTTAGAGCAGCTGCTTGTACAGACTTAAAAAGCAGTGTATACTTAGCTTGCTGAACAACATAGATCTCTCATTCTAAAATAAAAGGCTAAGATCACTCTTACACTAGATAGGATCTAGTAGACTAATGAAGAGAAACTTAATTTACACCTAAGAGAGAACAGTGTTGTAAAATATAATGTTGGGAAGAAAATTTCAGAAAATTTAAGGCAATAATTAATTAAAGCAATTGTACAAAAAAATACCAAAACATTTTAAATCATATTAGAATTCTTTTCTCGTCTCAATGGTCTTATCCTTAGAAAACCAACTTGAATGAAAACAAACAAGTTTCTCTTATTTACCTCATAATCAAGGTCCAGGTAATCAAATTCTCCATTGGTTCTGAAGTGATGCATGTGCCTGTCCAGGGTGAAATTGATGTTTCTTCCATGACGCTCTATGATTATGGAGTGCCAGTGGTGATCATCCAAGAGGCTTCCTGTCATCACAGATGTGTGGCCATAAATAGAACCAAGCTGGTTGCTGCCTAAAATGAGAATAAAAACAATAGCAATTCTCACCTCACCTCATCTCAGTTAGGCTCTATCAATATTACACCTGAATCATACCAAGCACACAGTAAGCTGGAGGAAATCATTCTCCTATGAAGCTGTGATCTACCCAGTGGGAATCTGCTGCCATAAATACACATAGCTAGACCAAATAGAGCTAGTATCTGATCAGTGAACTGTGTAAATAGTCACTCATAACAGTAGTTATTTGGAGTCAAACCAGAGAAGCAATACGAACTTTCAGTTGTAAAGTTGTTTTCAGCTAGGGGTTTTCTGTGTTTTCATACCTACGCTACAGAAATTAGAAGCTGTCCCCTTTGGCCCAGGTCCTGAGTTTCCCTGGAACTGTACTGGTTTAGGACTATTGATGAAGACACAGTGCCTGATAACAGATGTTGGTAACAAAAACCCTTTTCAGTCTGAGTTCTACATTTTGTAGGCTCTGCCAGTATAGCTATGCCAGCAAGCATATAAAAAAAGGTTCAATGCAAACTGACTAGCAGCAGAAAAAAATGTCTTCTTCTAAAATAGCTTACTTGGTCCTTCCTCCTGCAGAAGCAACCTTCCTATTCTGGAAGTCAAACTACTAGCAATAGTACATACAGTTTTCCAGGGACTGTTTCCAGTGCAGTTATACCAGTCAGAGTTCACATCTCACTGCAATCTGAATGACAAAGCTAAGCCAGCAAAGGTTGATAGCATGGATCTCAACTGAAGCAGCAAATGACTAATTCAGCAGTAAGTTTAAAAAATCGCTGCAATGCCCAATAACTTGGTGCAATCTTTCATGTTCTGAATACATGAAGCCCTAAAGCATTTCTGGAGCTGAGAATTTCTCACCACCAAGCATGCCTGCAACTTAGACATTAAGGTTTGTGCCTCTTGATGATGTTCTGGCAAATCACACTTCCATGATTTAAGACATTACTCTCCTAAAAATGATCATACTGCCTTTTTGCTGCAGGCCACTGATCCTTCAAAAGCTGTTGGTTAATAAAAAAAAAAAAAAAAGATTAAAAAGAAAAACTCCATACATGTCTATGAGCTTCAGTTTCTTCAATGAAAAGTAAAAAAATCCAGTGCCTCTGGAAACCTAAATCAACCTCTGTCTCCTCATCCTCATCCCTCCATGATGTTTGAAAATAAGTCACTGTTTTTCACTAGGCAAAATGAACATACTTTTCCACCAGTTATGTTGCAAAGACAGCACTCTCAGGCCTAGGAAGAAGAACACCATAAACCATTACTTCTATTTAAGTGAGTATGTGTCACAAGGTTTATTCCCATTTATCAGCCTAGTGATTTAAGAACACTCCCACCAAGCAAATATATGGAAGTTATAATAGCTTATAAAGACATACTGAACTGAAGAATAAGGAGAAACTGGAACGAATGGGTTAGTATTGCAAGTAAAATTGTTAAAAATTGATAACTGCTGTAAGAAGATGTGCTTTCCTCCTGCTCATCTGCTCATGTTCATATTTAGAAAAAAAGCAGGAGAAAATGCTGGTGGAAATAATTATGTAAATAACATAAATGTAAATAATGAACATGCCTGTAAGAAAATTAAGGAAAGTTACATGAAATGGTGTTATTGTTGTTGTTGGAAGGAAGGAAGGAAGGAAGGAAGGAAGGAAGGAAAAAAAAAAAAATAATCAAAACCAAACCGCAACTGAAATGAGATAAATGTGGGGTATTTTCATAATAAATGTACTTTATAAATCTGGTCACTCATGAGCCAGTAGTCTTTCTCTGGGAGGCAAAAAGGAGGCTGGAACTAGAGTAACATATATAGGATTCTATTCTAAGATTGCCTGGTGAACGAATGTATTTTTTCCTTATCCCTACTTCTCAGATCCTAAGAAGGCTGCAAAACCTCAGCTTCATGTGACCTGAAGCTTCCAAGATTAATACCTTTTCTTCTCCGGGTTCCTAAGGGTAATCTTGATTTCACTAGCACTGAAGGGCAATGCCCTTCTCTCATACAAAGACACAGCTGAGACAAATATAATTCTAGCAAGGCTTTTTTTGTTTGTGGCAAGTTTCTAATGACAATATATTGCTGATCCTATTGTTTTGTATGAGCTTATTTTCACAGTATCTCACACAGAGCAAAAAGGAAGAAACGGAACAGGAAAAAAACCCAACCATATAGAAAGGGAAAAAACACTGCTTTTACCAAATTATCTGGTTAAATGATGTGGTTTAACATATTACTAAAGAAAAAAGGATGTAGTATTTGACATATAATTTTTGTTGGAGAGTTAAGAAGTACACGAAACTAAACAATGAAAGCATACCTAAATTTAAATTTAGAACAAGTTTGGCTTTCTTCAGTTCCAAGGTGATATAATCTCCTTGCTGTCCTTCTCCATGGAAGATTACACCTTCACTTTCAGAGGTCTTAAATTTCAAAGAGATGACATCTTTCAGTGTTTTCATTTTCTTGTTCCTGAATCTGTATGGTAACACTACATGGCCATCAAAATTGATAACATCAGCCCCTAAAGAAAAAATCAAATAACATTGTTGATGAGTGATAATATATATATATTATATAATTTAATAGTATAAAAAGTAGAAACCAGACAGGAAATAAATGTAATCCATAGGTTATAGGAAAAAAAACCACATTTTGGTGGGACAAATACTGCAAACTCAACATCTTTTGTTTTCTCTGAAATATAATTGCCGTCTCTCTCAAATATAATTGTTGTCATGCACACTTTCCTAATTGTAATTGAAAATGAATTATAATCTTCTGAGTGGTCATTAATAATTCACTTGATGTCTCTTGAAAATCCAGTAGAGGTATCTGTGAGGACTGTAAAGAGTAAAAAGGAAGCCTCCAGAAATTGCCTAGCAATTTTAAAAGATTGTATGTAACCACAGGCATAAGCATTGTGTAGTTCAATTTTATAGGGTAATCTTGGGTAAATTGTGACCTCAACTAATTCTAAGAAGAAAAAAAAACAACAGCTTTTGTAATTTGGGCTAATTTTTGTTCCAGCTTTGGTTATATTCAAAATCTGGATGGAAAATTGAGGGATGCAATCATTACCATTTAAAGTCAATTCAATATTCATACAAAAATTGCATAATGACACTACAAAATTTCATGTTGACTAAACCTCTACTCTAAAGAATAAGCCATGATTTTCCACAATTTTCTGGAGGCTAGATACACAGGAAAAATAGCCACAGAACTTGATTGCATTCAACAGACACACTTTCACTAGGTATCGAGTCTCACCTTCTATTCAAAATATTCTTCAAAAGCAATCATGCCTTTCATTAGCGTACCATATTCATACCAGTCATTTCACACTCTGAATGAAATGAAGGATGGCATTTTATCATAAATTCTTCAACCACATCTGACTTTTCCTACTTCTGTGGGCTGCTTTTTGGTGACTGCTTGAAACTTTTAAAAATTCTTAACGTTTTTAATGTTATGGTGGAAAGCAATTTAAATCTTTCAGACCCTCTTAAAAACACAGGAAGAAACTCACTCCTGCTGTGTAATTAACACAGAAGAATCTTTTAAAACTCCACTAAAACTCTTTGTACACTATGCTTAAGTGCATATATTTAAATTTGAATTTTTGTGGTCTACAGTAGCTGATTATGCTAAAATCTGCTGCCTTTATGACATATGTCAAAACCACATTCTAAAAGTCCTTAGTTTCCACTAATGTCTGAAATAATATTTTATGCCTTCAAGGAAGAGCCTAAACAAACATGTACAACCATTCCTGACTTGAGAATTTAGGAACAACCAAAAGTGGTCTCTTGTGTCACTTTTTACTACTGTTGTGTCCTCAATTGCTATAAAAAATGCTTATGTATAGCACCTGTATAGGTTGCGTTTTCACATTCTGTAATTTTCAGAAATACTTTTCACAGTGATATAAGAGCTATTTGAGTGTCAAAGAGGAGCATTTGATCAAGTTTCATGATGTTTAGCATTTATTTTCTAGAAAAAAGTATGCAAAACCACAACAAATATTTCATAAATTATTATTATTTCATTGTTCAGTCAAAAGATCTGCAACCCATCTTGTATTCATTAACTAAAACTCACCCAATTGAGACTGAGACTTGAAGTCATGTTGATTAAATGTCTATTCATATATCCCTACATCACTGAGCATAGCAAATTTTCAAATATAAATACCAGCACATTATGCTTTCATCATTCTGTATTTTCTCCACTAATCACTAGTATAATAAATAATTCTCTGCTACTTCCAGATCATTTGTTTTGCTGACACAACAATTCTCTGCATGCTGATTAAGTATGTGCTATTTGCTTTGGGTTGATACAATCGTTTGTCCTCTGTACATTTTTAATAAATCTGTTTGTATAATTGCATTATGGTCACTTGACACAAACTGTTGACTCTCTAGGTGTTATTGTAAATTGTAGAAGTTAAGAACTCCTCTACCTTGCAGAAACTCTGTTTACATAAGACTGATGCAGGAGAAGCATGACAGTGGACATTCGCTGACCTACAGGTCCACTTAATTTATTCTACAGACAAAATTATGGATCTCGACACAACATGGATCATCTGAGCTTGTGATTTTACCTTCACAATGTTGCTGGGTTTTTAAGTGTAAGAGTTTTAAAGATAAGTGACTTTTTCTGCAAACCTGCATCAAGTATATGTATTTCAGAATCTACGTGAGATCAGAATGTAAGACATGCTATGTCATCTTGTGAAATAAGCATTAAGCATGTCAAAAAAAGCTGTGTTAAATGGGGAAAGTAAGTCTAATCACACTGCCTACCTTTTCAACTTAGATCAGAAAAAAGTCATAGAAATAAACTTAATTTCTCTACTTGCAACAGCCAAAGACTCCACAAAATTCTTCTTGTGGCAGTCAAAGAGATCTGGAAGACTGAGGATACAGATTCTATAATGTAAGTTTCCTTATATCTCCATAGATGTTCTTCTAAAAGATCAATAGGCATATGCAACGCATTTCTGTTTCACACTAGTTTTTTAACATATTTGAATTGGTAGATGCTGATTGTCACGAAACAGATGGGTAATAGCCACTGAAAGAATTGAAGGCTCTTCCCAATGGCCAAGATTTACATATATATTTTTTAATGCATAGACATTTTTATGGATCACACTGACCTGTTATCCTGTCTGTGGAAAAGAAGTCCAAGGGAAGAGTTTTAAATTTCTGTATTTTACTTCCAATAACTTCTTCAAATTATTTAGAACCATATGCTGAGTCTTCCATAGCATTCTCTCATCCTTAACAGGCTAGAAGTAACATGTGCAATGTATACCATCCATTACTTGCATTACCTAACCAAAAGCACCAGTTCTAGATTCTTCTTGTTATTAGAAAGAAGAGAGGCAGGTAGACAGAGAGGTTATTTGGACAACAGTGATGCAATCTCTCTTCATCTCTGCTTCTGATTAGACAACAAAGACACTTGGACCCAAAGCTGTCAGATTTGTTATCTGAACTATGCAATGAAACAGGTTACAACCCTAGAACTTGAACCTACTCCCAAATCTTCCTAAACCTTCAGAGACTTTTGATGAAATGATAAACTTTGACCTCTTATTGTTTATGCCGATGGTGAAGAAATTTTATTCAGTACATACAACATGAACATTACAAATTGACTGCAATATCCCATATTTATTGGTATATCTCATGTAGATCACAATGCAGCAACATATATTAGAAATATCACTTTCTTTATAAAATATGGTTTGCAATACACACTCCAATGATAAATATTTACTAAACTCTAAGTGCAGCTAAAACTCTCAGCCTGGTCTGGTTCTCTCTGCATTGGTGAGGCCACACCCNGAATGACAAATCCCAGGAATGTGAATCAGCTCAAAATTACATATCTGCATGGCACGTTGTACTTGCAGTGCCAGAAATCCATTTAGAAGTTACCAGCATGCAAGGAAGGACACATTTTGTCAGTCACAGATGCAGATGCTGCTGTCAGAAATGAGGCCACCCTCGTTCATATTCTGAGTCTGTATTCAGAAGAAGCAGTATGTGATTTCAGACCTGTTGTGGCGGTACGATTCCCCTCCACTCACAGGCTACTCAGTACAAGGTAAGACTCTTCTCACTGGGCAACACAGCAATCCAGTAGAAAAGTACGGGTTGTGAAAGGTCATGTATCAGAGCGTTAAGTCACCCCCTTAACACTCCTGCCTCCCCTGTGCTCTAGGGACAAGAATGACAATTATCTCCTGCAGTGGGCCAGAGTTTTGGGGTGCCCTGTCAGCAATCCTGGTTCCTATTCGCCTCCTTAATGTGTTGGATGATCCATTTACCATCTTATGACCTGGTACATTTGTACTTGGGTTGTGACCCGGACAGGGGATACCAGGACCTCAAGATCCAGTAAGTTCTGGGCATTTGATTATGGTCAGGGCAGTCCCTTGGACCTATAACAGATGCTCTCTGTTAACCTGCCCCCCTCCCCAAAAAGGAAGAGAAACGGAATAAGGGAGAGAGACTTAGTGGTTAGAAAAGGAAACTAGAACAGCTTGAATGAGAATTAAAATAATAACAATAAATGGAATATATATAAATATATACAAAACCGGTATCAAACTTGTTATCGGGGAATTCGCAAAATGATCATCGCCAATCAGAACAAATTGATTTATTTAAGTAGGCAAGCAACAAGCTAAACAGCGCTGGACGCCCGGGGGTCACCCCTCCACAAGCGTGCCTCAGGCAGTCTTGTGCAGCTTTTTATAGGGTAGGTCATTGACGGCTATACATATTCATCACCTGTTCCCGCTTCATATGCTAATTAAGTCTCCCTCCCTTTGAGCAAGCGCAGTCATTTCTGGTGGTGGTCTTCAGGGGTCTTGAGGAGGAAGTAGGACGTCTTCCTCGGTGTTAAACTCTTAACCTCGATCTCCTGCGCATGCTCTATAGATGTTTACAAGGCTTTCCATTACATTGTTACCAAAACTCCTTCACCTATTTCCCGTTCTACTAATGAGGCTTCACACTTGGCCAATACCGCACAACCCCCTCCAAATTGCTCCCAGCCCCGCCCTGTGCTGCAAAAAGAGGCTGCAAAACCTTCCAGCCCCATGAGCTGCAAAAGCTGCAGAAGCTCCCAGCCCCACAAGCTCCAAAAGCTTGCAAAAGCTTGCAAAACAACATCTCTATGGCGATTGTTGTCAACTTTTTATAAACAAAACCTTTAAGTGTCGTTACTACAATTGTCACATTATTTCAACTTAACTTTTTATGAACAAAACCCTCCAAATGTTTAGTACAAAACTCAACCCCCCTGATGGCAATTATGTCACTGTCACCACTGATGCTGTGGAGCAGGCACTGGGAGAGTCCTGGACTGGGCTCAGCAGCAGACAGGAGCTGTGTTCAGGAGCTGGATTCTGGTACCAGATTCAGGAACACACAGACTGGGATTAAAGGCAGAATGGACAGAGTCCTCCTCAGATATTCCAAGGAAGGAAACGAAAGAGGACCTGAACTGAGCTAAAGCAGCAAAGAAAGCGAGACCCTCCTGATCCCTCAGCTTTATATCACATATGAGGTATATGGGATGGAATCCCTTCCTGGTCAGTTTAGGGTCAGCTGTCCTGTCTGCTCCTCCCTGCAGGTGTGGCCTTTTGCTTCCTGCACCACACAAAATGGTACACACAAGATCCAGTAGTGGCCTTGGTCTGCACACCAGTCTTTGGTAGTAACTCTAAACAAGGGGCGTTATCACTGCCAGCAGCAGACACTGTCTGTGAGAACAGGCTGCTGACTTCAGACAGTGCAGTGAGTTAGAAGTACTGAGCTAAAAAGTAAAATCACTGAACAGAATCAGCTCTGTTCTCACTCAAGCTAGGACAGTATGTGCAATTGATGGAAAAATATGAGGACCCTCAAGTTCTGGACATGTGTGAACCAGAATATTGCAACATTTGAGCTAGGCTGAAATAGGAAAGTACCTGACAGAAGTCAGTCATCTCACCCTATGAACAGTGATCCAAAATGAGACTCTTTGAACTCTCCTGGACCACAGTGGGCTGCATCCAGCATCCCCTGTGAGCTGGGATGTCTCAGACCACTTGCTAACAAAGTCAACACAAGACCTGGGTGAGACCAGCCCCTCAAGACTCAACGCCAATGACTGAGAAATGCCAATG
Organism: Chloroceryle aenea; assembly: GCA_013399075.1. Taxonomy (NCBI): domain Eukaryota; kingdom Metazoa; phylum Chordata; class Aves; order Coraciiformes; family Cerylidae; genus Chloroceryle; species Chloroceryle aenea. The sequence continues at coordinate 13,159 of VWZY01010251.1, forward strand.
TGTTGCCTTTGCTCTGAACTCGAAGGGAGAAACTTTGACTATAGACTAAGTATCTAGGTGTTTGATAAAAGCATTTGCTTTTTTGAGCGCTGGCATCTACATATGACACTGGCCACGTATTTGTGTCTGTATGCTTCGTGTTTATGAACATACATATGCTTTGGTTGGAGATATCTTGTAGTAAGTTTAGGTAAATGTCATCCTTGAACCTGTAATTAAGTAGCTGTTTTACTAAATCACTTGTTACATTAAGTGCTGCTAAAATCAGATTTTGATATATCTCATATTATGAATAAATCTTGAATTGGTGGTAAATCAAACTGTGTCAAACATATTTATTTGCAACAGCTGCCTTGAACAAATGCTACAAATGAAACAAAACTGATGGACAATACAACTTAAGCAGCCTTCATAATATATATGTACCATAAAAAGTATGATTCCATATACAATGTCAGGGATTCTCTTCCATTAACATTTGTTAAATTCAGTCTTCGATAATTATAAGAACCCCTACATGGAGTATATTGTCTTTCACCAAAGGCCAGCTGGTAATATCTGCAGAAGTTACTTTAACAGGCATGCGATCCAGAGCTGACTGGGACAATGTCTTGACTTGTGAGAGTTTGTGGAGTCACGACATGTTGTCCATGAAAAGGCAAGTATCCCTTTTGTACCTATGCCATTGAGGCAGGTATACATATGTGTTCTTCACATCATTCATTAAAGCAAATTCTTATCACATACCTTAACAAAGCTGAGTGAAAGTAGCACATTTTTACAAAACCTTGTCCTGAATTGTCATGTTTTGAAAAATCATTCAACTAAAAAAAGAAACAGCAGTAATCTTTGATTAAGCAGCTCTTTTTATGTGTAGCTGTGCTGGCAGCATGCACATGGGGTCTGCATGATAATTCAATCACCTAAAGATTACATAGAAATTATGTTTAAGAGTTATCATATGTAGACTCTGGTAATAACTTGTGTTCCTTCTATTATGACACTCAGCTATTTAATATCATGATAATTACCATGATGCATAATGGTACTTAAGACTGTAAACATATAATTCCTATAATTGCAGTGTAAATACATAATTTTTGTCATCCTTAGCTACTCAGCTACCAGTATTAGTAGGAAAGACACCTGAGCAATCACATACAGTATGTTCACCTACATTCAGTGAAGCCTGAATGTTCTCAGAGCCTACTGCTGCAATGCAGGATTTTTTTTTATTTTTTTTTTCCAAAAGATAAAGTTCACAAAAAAAGTGAGAAAAACAAAAGGAGGGAGAGCATGCAAAAGATGTGTGGGGTGGGGAAACTGCCAATATTTTTTTAAAAAATACATTTAATTAGGAAGTAAAACTTATTACTTTCAATTTGATTTCTCAAAAATTGGATTTCCTACAATATGGATGGACTAGATAATACTATTGACATCTTAAAAATATACCACTTTCATCTGGCTAGGAAGACATGTTATCCCTTGTCTCAGTAGATGTCTAAGATGTCACATTAACACCATTTCATTAGTTTATGGCATCAGTACATTCAATTTTCCTCTATTAAAGTCAGTAAACCTTAAAAATATTGACAGGAAATTGTGTGACAAACCTGACCCAATTCCCAAATCTCAAAGGAAAGTAAGTCACTAGTCACAGGTCTTCCTACCTATGCTTTTGTCATGTACTTTCAGTCACAAGTAGGACTGGCAAAATTTGGTCAGGGAATCATACCAGTATAAAGATATTTAATTTGTTACTCCAAAATAATCTATTAACTAATTATGAAGAAAAAAATTCAAATCAGATTCAAGCTCTAGAAATTCTCCATTTCCTCCTTTCTGGTGGGAGAAATACTGCTATCCTCAATGTCATCATCTGAAGAATGAAGAAGTGCTCATTCAGAAAGACTCAATACCAAAACTTCCACACAGCCACTTAGCTACTTTCGTCAAGGTGCTACCTCAAATTACTAAAAAACCCCTGCTATCAGATACAGTAAAATAACTCTGATCAAAACAAAGCAGAACAGCAAAGCACTTTCCAGAAAAATATGTATCATACAGCAAATAAAAATCAACATTATTAATTGCAAATTTAACATTTACAGATAATTTTAAATAGCTACTGACCTCTGAGTTATCAACTCTACATGGCTGTATTCAACAGAATATTTCAGAATATGTATGTGCACAGAATGTTGAAAAATATTGAAAATAAAAAAGTTCTGTACTACTGATCCACAGTGACCTTAGGTGAAATCGTCTCATGACATTATTTCTCCTCTATTATCTCTATTTCATTTCCTTAAATCTTCTCTTCAGATTAAACTAGTTTTGGGGAAAAGATCTTCATTTATGACATTCTTACCCCATAACAGGAGCCTTAGGTCTGATGTACTAATACTATTGTAATAAATAGCAATAAATATACACTGAGCATCTATCCTCGCAAAACATCAAAGATGCATCAGAATATCTCTGTCTAGGCCAAAGTATTACTTACACATGTATAGTTTCATTTGTTGTAGCTATTAGTCACAGGTGCTAAAATATCACTGCAATAAATATAAGCACATAAACACTGTATTATATACATATTTTGTTGGTAAAAATAAGGTTTTCTCCTAACAAAGCAATGGATAAGGCCCAAAATTATATCAAAAAAACCCTCCCATTTTGCTATTACAATAAATTGCATACACAGAAATTACTTCAGAAGGCTCTAATCTATTTTTGCAGTAATTCCAGTGCTGTCAACACAATATCACGTCAAATTTGCCACCGGAGTCTTTGCAGCTCACATTTCAGTGTCACTAAGTGAGCTGAGCTCGTGTTAGACGTGCATTACTACATCTCATTGCACCAGAAAACTGAGGAAGCCATGTCCCAGCACAGCAGTCAAAAGATTGTCTCCTCTTTTATGTTTTGTTACAATGAGGCAGAAAGCCAAAGGCACTATGTTTGAACATTGCCTTCAGGCACTACAGTCCAGTCATAAGGACATAGGCAACTCAGTGGCTTGAAATCTCCTGCAGCAAAACTGACACTGTATTTACTTTTGTTTTCAAAAGGCAGTGCATCTGCCACAGCAAAGAATTAATTAATTAATTAATTTAAAAAGACACAAGAAAAAAACAAAACCTAATACAGATACCGATGTAGCGTATGCATCAATATGTAATTCTTCATATTCTATAAGCATAAGGTGAAAGAAAATCAATTTTAACTTTCTTTTGCCTGACTAGCTTCCACTGCACTGAATCTGAATCCTCTCATTATCTGTCAATGAATCCAACCCTCAGTGATATGAATGGTTTGGATTTTTTTTCTTGCTTTTCTTTATATTTAGATATAATGTATATATGGCAATGCAGTATCAAAGTAGCAAAGAATGTTTTGTCATGGTGTATTTTTAACTCACAAACTTTACTCTTATATTTTATATACCTGCCAGAAACTCTGAAAATAAAACTGTGAGGAAGTATTCTTACAGTGGTGAGAACGCTTTGCCAAGTTCTGAGTGCAGTATCCACTGAAGATACATCAACACTACTCAGTACTTTTCAAATTTTCTCTGAATTTCAAAGCATAGGCATTTTTTATTAACACTGTTGTTGTTATAATGTTGGTATATTACTGTGCTCTTTGCTAAGTCTTGTGCAATTGTCTGTAAACATGTGGTTCTTTGTCTAGGATAATTTAATGTCTATCAGGAAACAAATGCTGCAAGTGAAATGAATAAGCAGTAGAGGGAAAATAAAAAAGAAGGAAAACAATATAAAGAAATGTGATCTGATGATCATGGCTAAAAGTCTTCCCCTGCTCTTTTTTTCAGTAGGACAATTGGGTTCTTTCTGTAATTTGTGTAGCTATTAAACTATATTGCTACACAACCTAATTGTTGCTTAAGACAATTATTTTGTGATGAGTGTATACACCAGTGCAGTGGTCCACAGAGTTACATGAAACTTCTGTTTTGAATCATGTAAGATAAAGGCAGATTCTCAGGGAAAATCTGGAAGTCGGTCAAGGCATTAGTTACAGTATACACGGGAGAAAACACTGAAACATTTGAAGTAAGGCTTATGAACTTAGACTAAGCCTCCAAATATGCCACTGAATTTTTGTCTTAATGGTGCATATAACTAGAATGATTTTTCAAGCAACATTATGGTTGATAATTTCTTCTCTTCCAGATCTAATGTCACACAAGATTTTCAAATAAATTTTATTTCATTAATTTTTCAGCTTTCAAAAAGACAATTTAAAAAACAAATGGGAACATTTTTATATATGCTATGATTATACTATAAATTGGATAAATGAGGCAATTAACATGTTTATAGTATGCTTTGCAGTTCAGCTTTAAGATGACACATTCTAACCATAGATTACAAATTAAACCATACTGAATTCTAAGCTTCTATAGTGGACTACTAACAGTACCAGAAGTAAGGCTGCAATTCAAGATAATCTTCAGCTCATATAAAAACTATTCCTTCCATAATCTACTCTGATTTCTGACTCCAGAAAATCAATTACAATCCATGGTATCAGATGCAGTCTATCTGAAGAGCTCTTATTTGTAAGGGACATAGGAGATGAAACACCACAAAAAGTAAAACTTCCATGGCAATGTGTTTCTATTCCTGACTCGAGTTATTTAATTACTCAAACAATAAGTTTTTTAGTTTTTTTCCAACCAGAAAGTCTCTGATCTTATCTGTACATTGTAGTGATATTTTATAAACAAGGCTTTTTAACATAAGTATTTTGTCGTAAGAATGTAATTGATCTTAATGTTGATGCACACTTCTCTTTCAAATAACTTTATTCAGTGGTTGAATTTCAAATTAGGAAAAACATTGAAGGCTGTTCTGAAGACCTGATGAATCCTGAGGTTGGAGACCTGGGTATTTTTAACTATCTTTGAAATACAAGGTGAAAATTAAAATATATAGTCTTCAGCATCTCAAAGTTATACTGGCATGAACATCATCTGCATTCATTACTGATAAATTGAGAGGTAGCAGGTCATAAAATCATTCCCTTTTACTAAAACCTCCTCCAGTGTTTCTGATTGTTAACAATCACATTTTAGTTGATAATTTTCCAGGTCATACTATAATACAATAATATTCACCAAATGGACAAAACAGAAGCAATTTAATACATGAGGTTTATACTTCAAAAAGTTTTCACATGTGTAGCATTGCAAGGGTCACGTATGATTGCAAAAGTTAAAATTCAGGCACCTTGCAAGTATACACTAGACGCAGCAAAATGTTGTGATTTATTTTTCTCTAGATATGGAACTTCCAAATACATTTGGAAAAAAAAATAAGTATAATCAAAATATTCTAAAGAAACTCAGCTTTTTTGCATTTTATCATGCTGATTTACAAGTCAGAAGCACTCCTCATAACCATAAATAGTTCTATCTTTCATTGTGAAACCTGTCATTTGATATTGGATCTCAATGGGAACATTAAAGTGCATAATTAAACTCTGAAACCAGGTACAGTAAGGAAGTTAATTTACTTGAAAAACGCTAGTCTCTACTAATGTTTTTACTGTTTATTTAAAAAGTAAATCACAAGAGTTCCAGGTCGATTAAAAAGGACAAGTCTGACTCTCACATAGTAAATTACCAAAACAGGTCTCGATCCTTATTAAACTTCAGAACTCTCATTACTTAATGAAAAACATACAGCAAAGAAAGAAGCTGTACCACATCATGCAACATTTACACTCAATTTACTCGGTGAATAAATGAGCTACAAAATGGGCAAGACAATCTATTAAAACATTTAGGAAACGGATGACTAGATGGAGCCCTCATTTTAATGCTTACAGCTCAATGAAAGCAGGAAGATGCACAGTTGACCTACAAAATATTGATTTAGAATTTCTCTTTCTAATTTATTTTTGAGCTGATGCCACCCAGTTCAATCATATGATGGTATATAATCTTTCCACATGTCTTTTAATGTCTAGATGCTCTAAGAATGCTCATTACTTACGGCCAAATTCTTCTTTCTGGCTCATATTCTATATCCTTTATTCATAATCACTCTCAAACACAAATTCTTTACTTCTTCCAACCATGGAGCTCATATTTAAATTGAACTTTCAAAGGGAGCTACATACACACTGATTAAGGAATGTGAAGCAGGAAAAGTTTCAAACTGCTGTACTTAATTAAATTTCATACAGTAAAAACATCGCTATTGTCATTCAGCCTTCTGCAGCTGGTCCTAAAGAGCAATGAGTGCAGGACTAGGTCTGAGTTTTAGCCAGGGGATACCCACATCTTTTCTGGTATCTAAGTGTCATTATTGTCTAAGGCACACAAAGGTGTGTCATTAAAAGCTATTTCTAATGAATGTCTAGTCTTCCCTTCCTTCTTCCAACAGTCAGTCTGATGCTGTTATTAATTCCATCTTGCTGCACCAATTTATTTTAGGAAAAGACACAGAAAGATGGAGCATATGCTATTTTCAGCTACTGTACATCAATTAAAAATGATGAGTTAACAGGCAAATCTTTCAGTATACATGACAGTGGAATAACTGTGCATTTATAAAATGGTTCAGTTTCACTGTCATATTTCCAGAGACACTGTCATTTCTCGGAGATGAATACTGTATGTTTAGCACAGCATCAGAAAAGCAGACCATTGGATCTTGGTGTTGGACAAATAATGCAACATTAGTAATCCCATCAATTATTTTTTCCTCTCCTTGCTTATCATCCAACATATCTAAGGACATGCATATCTCTAATGTATTATTTACTCAGTGTCATCTTGCACATTTTCATTAAGAAATGGCATTGGCTTCTAATTTGAAAGCCATAAAATTTGAGCCCCAAACTCCATGGTGCATGGATCACGTGGTGAACTTAATGGTAGCTGAATTGTGCTTTTGTATTCTTTTGCATTTTAGTGTGTAGAATTAAAACAAACAAACAAAACACTCAGATTCAACTTTATGACTTAAGGCTTTATTTTTCAGATGATCTGAGCTGATTTGGTTCTGCTTTGGTTCAGTGAAAATCTAATAATTTAGTCTTCTTTTGACCTTCAGTGATTAAGGATGTCCTATTGTACTGGGGTATAGACCTGCCAATTTTAAGTGATTGAGTGCTTTATTTGAGTACCAATCAGTAAAAAATTAAGGATCTAGTACTGCATTGGCATCACTTCCAACTCTGTCTCCATAGAAAGAAAATCCCCAAGTGATTCAGGATACAGTAAAATGAAATGTTCAACTTGCCTTATGCTAAGCATATAGGGTGACAAAGTTCCCTGAGAGAGAAAAAAAAATTACTTCTTCAGAAATGACCTCCATGACAAGTACTACAGGTAAGAGTAGGTAAGAGCACATAATCACAAAATCATTAAGGTTGGAAGAGACTTTTAGAAATTACCTAGTCTAACCCACATGCTAAGACCTTCAAATTCCTCACTTGCCAGAGCAGTTCTGAAGAGTCTTTCTTCAGCATGAGTTTGCTTTTTGCATCTCAGCTGTGTGACTGGCTCTTCCTCCCCTGTGAATGCCCCATGCATCTGAGGCTTCCCTGCACAATCAGTGCCATCAGATCAGGCTCTTCAGCTCTGGGTTATTCTTCATCACCAAAAGCTGAAAAAAGCCAGAAGGATGAGAGTTCCTCTTCAAGAAGAATACAAGCAACTTCCTCACATTCAGTTAACAAGGATTTATGTGAAGCAGATGCAATGCTTACAATCACAGACATTGAAATAAATTACTGTTGTGATATCATTTCTTCATCCACTACTAGTGTTCTTCTTTCCTTGTCTAATGGATTAATGTCATTTGACTTTTTGAGCTCTAAAGTACAGACACTAGAATCTAAAACTTACTACTCTGTTTCCTCAAACATTTTTGAAATAACTGTCTCTAAAGTTGCAGGCTCCTGACAGAGCCTGTAAGGTTCATAAGACAGTCATACATGATCTTAAGACCAACCAGGCAGGCAGCTTTACTTACATTAGAAGCCAGAAACCTTTGTTGCATTCCACATTCTTTAAATTATGTAGGGGCGTCACAAGACTTGGGCCCCAGGAGTTAAAAGAAAGCACACCTTCTGTAGCAAACCAGCACATATGTGGCTCTAAGACCCAGTGGCATCAACTCCTCTGGCTTGAAATAAACCCTAGAAGCAGGCAGGGGTCAGGTTCTCCTTTTTTGTCCTGGAGAAAGAAGAGTGGAGGCAGCCTGTGGGAGCTGGCAGGAGGGACCCCGTAAGAGGCTGGAGCTTGATGTCCTTCCCAAGGCAAGTGCAGGTGGCAGGGAAGGCAGCAGGGTGCACTGCAGGTGACTGAGAAAGGGTCTATCACCAGGACAGTGGGCCCAGCTCCTGCACAGTACATGGTGGAACAGAAGCCCTCCTGGGTAAGGGCCCAGGCACCTCTCCCTCTTGTTGGGTCCCGGCCCAGCTCCTAGAGCAGCCCATCAAGCTCCCCAAAGTCATCACTGTTAGCACCATTAAACTGACTAGGCTGCTCAGACACAGAGCTTCAGGGCAGCATGTAAGCGTGGGCTTATGGTAAGGTCCTGTGTCACTGCTTAATGCTGGGTAAGTAAACTTGATCAGATTCAGAAGAGTTCAGGACAGAAAATATCCCAACTGGCACAACACTCTGCTTGCTTAAAGTTTGGGGAAATACAAATCATCAAATTCTCTCAATAGACAAGTCAGATTAAGTAAGGAAAGGAAATGGCAATTTTGATTAATCAGTTTGAAATGTCTGGAAGACTCAAGATATAGTAAGAATCTATCTCCAAGAAAAGAAAGATCTCAAAAAAAAATAGAGGGTACATAACAGCATGAATAGAGTTTTTCTTTTAGATGGCAGCATTTTTCTTCTTGGGAGCATTTATCTGTTATTAAAGGCAACCCAAGTTTGAAAATTATTTGAAACAATACATTCTTTCCCTCAGTCTTCAAATTATGCAAGATTTTTTCAGACAATGGAAATACTGAAATAAATTTGTCAACAGTCATTTCCAAAAACCTGATAATGAATATTTGCTTCTTAAAAACAATTCAGCAATCTCTGTGTATTAGTGACGCTCACTAAAGCAAATACTCATGTTCACTCAATGGATGAAATTTCATAGCCGGTATTTAGGGTATCATCTATTATGTTTAATAAGCAAAGGGACAATAACAGTCAAGATTTTCAGGTGGGTAAAAAGCTCGTGTAAATCGGTATAGAAAACTAATTCCAAGTTCATATGATGCTTCTATTCAATCATGAATAGCAATGAATGCTACACAAGAATGAAAGCTTTAAACCTAGATGTGGAAAACTAAATTCTACTGCAAAGAATTACCACATTCCCTTCTTTTAAACTTTTCTTTATTCTAAAACAAGACAGTAAGAGATCTTTTTTTTACAAAATAAGTTGTGATGGATGCCATGTTTTAATATTTTTTCACCCTTTATCCAGGCCACATCATTTAAAAGAAACCAAATAAGTAAAGCACATAGTAGGAAGTCTCTCTTGGTTTACTATGCTAAAATACAAACTGATCTAATATGCAATATGAGAGCCACATATAGCATACATACATATACTGGATTTGGTTTGTAGAGGAAAGTTACTTCCCTTTGGGAGTAACAAATTATTGTTACATGTATCTATAAAGTATGAGAGAAAAGACAATATAAATGGGAAAATTCTAATCAAGGTAACAAGTAATGGACACATAAGTTTTTTTGAGCTCTTTCTGTCCATGCAGCAGCATCCTAAAACAACATATCAATACCAAATATAAATGCCATTCAGAGAGTGTTGTCAGGATATTTTAATATGAGTCTTCAGTAAACCATGAAAAACATGTAGAGGTTAAAAACCTGATAATTCACGTTTAGTTTGTGCATGCAATAGTTATTTGTGTAGTCAGCACCATTGTTTCTTTTGTCCAGCATTTTTTCTCTACTGAAAACAGTGCTGAAGCAGCAGGTAAACATTTCAAGTCAGCTTCTGCACTCCTGATTTTCTTAAGATGTTCTATCAAAAACTAGATTTTTAATCACTAGATTTATAATAGTGAAGGATTAGGCTTCCATCTATTTAATAAAGACAACTGTCCTACTCCACGCATTGATACTCTTAAGGAAAAAAAAAAAATCTAAACATACATTTTACTTTTTTCCTGTGACAAGGCATAATAAATTCTGAAATAGAGGTTTCACTATTTCAGTTTCTCTCCTAGTAAATAGTTTAGAAATGACTGCTGTTGCTGCTGAAGCTCTCCTCAATCTGAGATATCATATCATGGGGAACTGAACCAAAATTTCTTTCTGCTCAGCTTGACAGATACCACACTGTTGTTGGGACAGTTCTTAGGAATAAAGTGCTTTTGAGAGGTATGCTCACAATGCATATTTACAAAGTACTCTTCCATTTAATGTAAAAAGTAGGAAGAAGACACAATATTGGAAGTACATGGGTCTGTAAGAGCTTTTCAGTGACCTCTGAACATTATGTCACAATAGTAGAGCACCTCTCCATTAACTGATGGGCTGAAACTTTTGGAAAAAAATCATATTTAACTACACTGAAAATTAGAAACTTGAGAGGTCTTAGAATCCCAGTTCCTATTGACTAAAAGTTCGAAGAAACAGTGACAAAAAAAAACCAAACACACAACAAAACAAAACAAACCCAAACCTTTCCATTCATTTCTTTTAATCAGTGTGGGTTCTTTTAGCGGCAACTTTTCGAATCCTTAGAGCCTTTTTTTTGAAAGATCCTTGATCTCTTGGAGCACTGCTGTGCAGGCAGATGAGTAATTAAAGCCAAGGGGAGATCAAATGGATGGTATACTCTTTTCATTCAGAGATGCTTAAACTGCTTCAGATGGCCTTGTCTATACCGAAAAAATATTACAAGAAAATCCATTCACTACCAAAGCTTCAGTAGTATCAGTACTGCTTTGAATTTTAGAGCAGATTGCTCTGTAATAGCAGTACTTTCAAGCATATGTGCTCATATCCTATGTTAACATCTATGTTTGTTGTGGTAGATTTTATTTGCTTATTGCAAAATGTCCTTTAACATAAAAAACAATTCTTAGTTTCTCCAAATCCTATGGGCAACATTTATTCATTCCTCTATGCTTTTAAGGATCAACGCTGCATTTCTTCTAAGCAAGTGAAATAAACTGCTTAACAATACTGATACTTAAATTGACCTTTACAGAATGACAGCATTCATTTACTGTCTCACTGAAGAGTGTTGTCTGAATTATCTATCCTTTCTTTCTGTAAACAACTGACTTAGCAACACATTTAAACTTAGTTCATACTGCAAGAGCTGTAAGATAAATTATATTTTAAACTAAAGTTGAGATTTTCCAGGTTCTTTTTATCCTCAGTGAGGGAAAACAGATCTGGTTTTGCTTCTTTTAAATGTGCGACATATCTTCAGAGCATGAGGTACAGGTCAGGTTTGTAGTCTGGCTCCTGCTCAAGGGACATGGAAAGTGTGGTATCTAGCTTTTGAGTTATTAGTTGCAATACTAATTCCTCATCACCTAAGGTACTAATGGCAAAAATCTCACTGAACAATGTGGGCATTTCTCAGCTAGTGCATGTCCTTCATGTGCATGAGGGCTTTCAGGTACAAGCTTTTTTCATTGAACATTAATCAGTAAAACATAAAAATAAAACAGCAAAGCAATATAAAATAAATACACAACTTGAAAGAGAATCTGTTATGTATCTTGAAATAAAAAGAAATGTACTGGTCTACTAAGCCCAGCTCATTTCAGTGAAAAAGAAGGAAAGAAATGTTTTGCCTAACTGCCTAAATAAATAATTACAGAGCTCTCACCCTAATTAAGACAACACAAAGACAACATTTTGATCCCTACTATTGGATTCTCATTATTCTGAGGTGCTTTTCCTAAGAAAACTGGGTGAGATGACACTAAACCCGGTCAAAATATACCGAATATAAATCTTAGTACAACTCGTGGAGCAGTTACAGATCACTAAGCATAAGTGGCCTTTCAGGTTTTCTGGTTTTACCTCTTCTCTATTTTTTCTTCATCATCTACCAGCATAATGGGCCCTTTTGCCCTTTATCTTATATTGTGTTATTTGCATTTTCTACTTCACGCAGAGAAAGCTGCCTAATTAGGAAGACCAAAGCTTCTGGAGTATCGCTGTTTAATACTGTTAGTTTATCTGTTAATTAATGTGTTAGTCTTTCCAATCTAATTAGATTTTTTTACTGCAAAGATAAGTCAGTGAAATCATTACAAAGAAATACGGAAAGAGGAGGTTGGTGGGAGGCTCAGAAATATTGATTGTTAGAATTTGTTATGTGTGATGTACATAGATTTGTTACTGTCTCTCTTCTTTCACCCATGCCCACAAACTTATTAGGCTTTTGTCAGGAAGGATGCAGTTCATTTCCCATAAATAATTCTTATTCCTGCCAGTGAGCTGCTTCTCTATCTGTGTCATGCCTCATCTTTTGCTTTTCCAGCTTCTTCCTCAATTTTCATACCAAGGCTATCTCTTTTTACGTGTTTGCACTTTACAATTGGGTGCCTTAATGTTCATTTACAACTTTTGTGAAGTCATACAAAGATGAAACTTCACAGATACATTTCAAAAGGGCCAAAGCGCATTTACTTAAAAGAACTGAAGATGAAGTCATACTCTTGTATTTTACTTACAACACAAATATGAAAAAGAAATACGAAAAAATTGTGGCTGAACCAAGCTCCTCTACTTCAGAACTTAGCATTCATTATGGTTTCCCTTTTTCCAGTTGCCTCTTGGGGGCCAGATCAGCTGGGAGATCGCTGTTGGTGGGAAGTAAGTTAAGATCCTAGTGATAAGTACTGCTTACACCTTTCAGGACTCACTTGGCAGGAACCTTCTCTGGAAAAAAGTGATATTACCCTGGAAATTACTTAAAATTAAATTACCACTCAGTGTTGGAAAATAATATAATTTGTATTGTACTTATTAGAAGATTCAACGGACACATTTGATCAGATATTTTCCATTGCATTTTGAAATATTAAAAATAAAATTATTATTTTAAACTGAAATAAACCTATTTGTACTTTTTTTGAATAGTGAAAACAATCACTCATTTAGCCTTAGATTATTCTCACAAGCTGTTGTATATATAACAAATATATAATTGGACCTTTGTTAATATTCCTATGTAGGACATAGAATAGTATCTAGAGAGTCCTCAGACATCAAAAGCTATGAAATGTCTGAAACTAAGGGGTATCTTACTTCTGTTAACATTTGTAAATATTTTCCATATGACAAGCACAAAAAATAAAGGGGAACAACAATGTTTATACAATTAGAATAAGTCTTTGGAATTACTAATGCATTTCATATGTCAAATTATACATTGCATAGATCATGATGAGATGGGAAATGGTGATTCACTACATCCTGACTTACTGGAAATGAAGTTAATTTAACAGTGTTTAATTATGTTCCTTTATTCTCTGTCACTTAGAGGTGGCTTTTATTTTATCTTAAACAAATTCTCTTCCATGTGCAAAAAAAAAAATTCTCTCTCCACTGGTACCTTGGATTTTTAGGCTATAATAATACTATAATAATACTGAAGAACCTAGAACGCAGTCTAGCATTTGGTGATTTCTTAATAGTACTATGTAATTTACAAATCCTTATCAAGAGTTATTTTAATAATTTTTATAGAGTAAACTAATGATTTATATCAAATGTCTAATAGTTTGACAGAAGAAAATAGGATGGTAAGCAGCTGGCACCACAGTCTTGCTGGATTTTGAGTAGGTTATGCTGATGAAATATGCTAAGAAATTCTGCTTTGTTTCTTTCTAAAAGTTATTTTTGCTCATTCCTGCCTAGCAAGAGAGCTGTTATTTTACAAAGCTAAGGATTTTTAATAGCAGATCCAATTTTGCAGTAAAATTTCTGAAAAAAAAAACACAAAAAAAAACAGCAAAAAATGTGCGCACGCACACACACAAGACCACAAAAAAAAAACCCTGATCACAAAAACGCACCCAACAAAACAAAACAAAACAAACAAACAAGCAAAAAACAACAAACAAAAACTTTAGGAGTTTACGTCAAAATAAGTAAAATTTATATAAAACCAGAAGTAACTTAAGATACTTGGTATGATAAAAACAAAAAGTCATAAAAGAATTTTGGTTTTAATTACATCTGGAATTCTTTATTTTGAATTTTTACACTGCTAATATGTGGGCTTGTGAAATCGGGTCTTACTCATATCTCATGTTCTGATTATAGACACAAAAGTGCTTCCCGCATAACAGAGAACTAAGTGCTTCGCTGAACTTAGATTTTCTATCTCCATAGGTGGCATGTAACTTACTGCAGAAAA
>VWZY01010251.1:28264-40290 GCA_013399075.1 Chloroceryle aenea
TATTTTATCTTAAACAAATTCTCTTCCATGTGCAAAAAAAAAAATTCTCTCTCCACTGGTACCTTGGATTTTTAGGCTATAATAATACTATAATAATACTGAAGAACCTAGAACGCAGTCTAGCATTTGGTGATTTCTTAATAGTACTATGTAATTTACAAATCCTTATCAAGAGTTATTTTAATAATTTTTATAGAGTAAACTAATGATTTATATCAAATGTCTAATAGTTTGACAGAAGAAAATAGGATGGTAAGCAGCTGGCACCACAGTCTTGCTGGATTTTGAGTAGGTTATGCTGATGAAATATGCTAAGAAATTCTGCTTTGTTTCTTTCTAAAAGTTATTTTTGCTCATTCCTGCCTAGCAAGAGAGCTGTTATTTTACAAAGCTAAGGATTTTTAATAGCAGATCCAATTTTGCAGTAAAATTTCTGAAAAAAAAAACACAAAAAAAACCAGCAAAAAATGTGCGCACGCACACACACAAGACCACAAAAAAAAAACCCTGATCACAAAAACGCACCCAACAAAACAAAACAAAACAAACAAACAAGCAAAAAACAACAAACAAAAACTTTAGGAGTTTACGTCAAAATAAGTAAAATTTATATAAAACCAGAAGTAACTTAAGATACTTGGTATGATAAAAACAAAAAGTCATAAAAGAATTTTGGTTTTAATTACATCTGGAATTCTTTATTTTGAATTTTTACACTGCTAATATGTGGGCTTGTGAAATCGGGTCTTACTCATATCTCATGTTCTGATTATAGACACAAAAGTGCTTCCCGCATAACAGAGAACTAAGTGCTTCGCTGAACTTAGATTTTCTATCTCCATAGGTGGCATGTAACTTACTGCAGAAAAGAAATATTTAAAACGGAACACCAAGACAAGTAAGAAATAAAAAGGGCTTCTCAAAATATGTGAAATGTAAATGTCTCCTCTCGGCGAGCTGCCCAGCTCCGGTGCCGGCGAGTGGGCGCTAGGGAAGGGAGTCGCGGCCACGAGGGCCGGCCGGGGACTCTTTGGGGCTTTCCGGAGTCGGGAGAGAGGCCCCGCCCGCGCCGGGGGCAGCAGAGGGCGGGCGGTTGCTGGGGCGGCCCGNTTACACCCCTGTCAGAAGGCATTGGTGAGCATCTCCGGGAGGCATGCCCAGGTGGAGGGGCTCCTCCACATAGTAATGGAGATCAGGGAGGATGTAAAAAGGTAAAGAACTTGAGAAAGAGATAGATAACTGGAGTCACACACTCCCTCTCTAAAACAAATCCAGCAGGCAGCCAGAGATCTAGATATAGAGGACTCCCCATCCTCTATCTGAATGGCTGAAGGTGGTGATTTAGAGGACAGGGCTCAATGGCAACAAGTTCCTGTGTGACACAGCAGGCATGGCTCCCCAGTAACTCTTCCACAATTCCAGGTGCCCTTGCAAAACAGATATGGGGTTATACAGGATGAACCAACAATAACAGGTAAAGAATAGGACTAGAAAACTTCCCACGCTTTTGAGGCCATCAGATTATTACCCACTTTTGGCTTTTCAGGTGGGGAGCGATGATGTGGCCACAAGATTCAAAAAACAATTAAGTGGACTTTAGGGCCTTGGGGCAACTGGTTAAGGGATCAGGAATACAAATTGTATTCTCCTGCATTCCTCCAGTTGCAGGGATTGATGAAGGAGTTAACAGGAGGAGTCAGCAGACCAGTTCCTGGCTCCAAGCCTGGTATTATCAGCAGGGCTTTGGGTTCTGTGATCATGGGGTGGTATATACAACACCAGACCTGCTGGCAACAAATGGAATCCACCTATCTCAGAGGGGGAAAAGGATGTTGGAGCAAGAATTATCATGGGTCATTGAAAGAGCTTTAAACTAGANATACAAATTGTATTCTCCTGCATTCCTCCAGTTGCAGGGATTGATGAAGGAGTTAACAGGAGGAGTCAGCAGACCAGTTCCTGGCTCCAAGCCTGGTATTATCAGCAGGGCTTTGGGTTCTGTGATCATGGGGTGGTATATACAACACCAGACCTGCTGGCAACAAATGGAATCCACCTATCTCAGAGGGGGAAAAGGATGTTGGAGCAAGAATTATCATGGGTCATTGAAAGAGCTTTAAACTAGATTGGAAGAGGGGAGGGAATATAACGGACTGCTAGAGAAAAATCAGTGTAATAAGAAGGGCCAGAAGGAGAATCTGGGAAACTACGGGCCTATCAGTTTGACTTTGGTGTCTGGGAAGCTGATGGAGCAGATCATCTTGAGTACCATCACTCAGTACATGCAGGGCAATCAGTCCGCATGGGTTTATGAAGGGGAGGTCCTACTTGACTAACTGATCTCCTTCTACAGCATGGCCACCTGCTTAGTAGATGCAGAAGGAGTTGTGGATGTTGTCTATCTGGACTTTAGGAAAGCCTTTGACACCATCTCCCACAGCATTCTCCTGGAGAAACTGTCTGCTCATGGCCTGGATGCACATAGGCTTTGGTGGGTAACAAACTAGCTGGACAGTCAGGCACAAAGCAAGCTGGTTAATGGAGTTAAATCCAATTGGTGGCCAGTCATGTGTGGTGTCCCTCAATGTTCAGTACTGGGGCCAGTTCTGTTTAATGCCTTTATCAATGACCTGGATAAGGGGATTGAGGGCACCCTTAGTAAGTCTGCAGATGACACCAAGCTGAGTGGAAGTGTCAATCTGCTTAAGGGTAGGGNTTGGCAGAGAGGTACCTGGGGGTCTTGATTAATAGCAGGCTCAACATGAGCCAGCAGTGTGCCCAGGTGGCATCCTGGCCTGTATCAAAAACATGTGGACAGTAGGATCAGATAAGTGATTGTCCCACTGTATGCAGCACTGATGAGGCCACATCTTGAGTACTGGCTTCAGTTTTGGGCCCCTCAGTACAAGGACACTGAGGTACTACAGCATGTCCAGAGAAGGACAGCAAAGCTGGTGAAGGGTCTAGAGCACACGTCTTATGAGGAGTGGCTGAGGGAATCGGGGTTGTTTAGTTTGGAAAAAAGGAGTCTCAGGGGAGACCTTATTGCTGTCTACAAGTGCCTGAAGCAAAGTTGTAGAGAGGTGGGGGTCAGTCTGTTTAACCAAGGAAGAAGTGACAAGAGGAAATGGCCTCAGGTTGGGCCAAGGGAAGTTTACATTGTATATCAGGAAGAATTTCTTTACTGAAAGGGTTATCAGGCATTGGAAAAGCTTGTGCAGGGCAGTGGCAGAGTTCCCATCCCTGGAAATATTTCTCATGTAGATGTAGTGCTGAGGGATATGGTTTAGTTGAGTTCTTGTTAAAGTTAGGTTAATGATTGAACTCAATGATTTTAAAGGTCTTTTCCAATCTAGGCAATTGTGTGTTTCTGTAAGATTTCTGAAGACTGGAAGTAAATTTGTTCTGATCTAGGTTGTTCTAATTAGCAATGATCTGTGGGGAGACATACCTTCTTATTTCTCATCTTAAGTCTAGATTTCTAATAGTACTTCAAATCCTGAAACTCCTGAATGACAGCTAGAAGGATTTTCAAAACATCTATAAGCTTTAGAAAATATGAATCTTTAGACATCTATATGTTTTGTAGATATAGCCATTTAGAATCAGAAAAAATATGGACATGATTCTGTATATCTCTTCCTTACTTTTTACATAAGCCAGTTAAAGATTTACAGCTGTCCTATAAATACTGGCCAGAGATAACTTCCTCAGAGCTTTTACATGGAAGTTACCTTGTTGTCACAGGAAGGAACCTTTTGTACTGCAGAAAATGTATTTATGATGGGAACCATGCTAAAACGCCCAGATTTTGGCAAAATGACTTTCATTCAGAGATGGCTGTACGTTTGACAAAAACTACAAAATTTCTCAGAGTAGGTGTTTTCCCTGAGATGGTCCAATCACAATTGTGATTTGAGCATTGTACAGATGCCTTTTTCAAGTCTTTCCACGTTCTCTGGATGCTAACTTCCATCACAACCTCTGTATCTGAGAAGAAAAAGTTGATGTATTGATCCAATTCTAACTCCCACCTTAGTGGCCAAGAGCTGGTATTGGCATAGCCCAAATGGTGGGAAGCAGTCAGCCAGCAAAGATACAAAGGATGACACAAAATTATCTTACATTCTAGCACTTTTCTCAGACTTCACCCACTTTGCAGGACCTGGGGCATGTTTCTCCTTTCCCACTTATTCTCACACATACCTAACAGGGTTCTCTTAGGTAAATGGAGTCACACAAACTCATTCTATGGAAATTTGGCATGTACCTTAGGAACATACCTTAGATATAGAAATACGGGCCACTGAGTCATTCCAAAGTGCCTACTAAATCAGAGACAGAGTTGGCTGTCTCACATTGTTGAACATATCTTTATTTGTCACAAAACCCACTATGCAATATACAGGGAGAGGATGAGGCCCTCTTTAACTTCTCCAATTCAGCAGAAAGATGTCATATGCTTACACAGGTAAAAAGTGTGGACCCACTTATGCATTTAAATATTTCAGTCACAAAAATACAAATTATTATTTCTGATTATCTACTTTTCAGAAAATAATATACCAAGTCTGGAGGCCGTATAATAATTTTGTAGAACACTTGTAACATGTAACAGAAATGACACTTTGTTGAACAATTTTATAACATTATTAAACTATCTATCTCAAATGTAATCATTCCTCCTTAAAAAAAAAAAAAGTAAAAAAGTCCATCTTAATGGAATACTTGTGTGTGGTTTACAGAGGATTCTGCAGCTAGATTCACAAGCCAGCATGTACTCTATAGTGTTTTATAAATATGTAATGACAACATGGAAAAGAATTCTAATCTATAATGCCATTCAAAATAGATGATTGACAAACACGGCATTCATTATTAGAATAGGCTATAGTATTAGACTGGAAAGTAATAACTGCATAATAAATTAAATCTGATTTACATAGCTTACTTTTATCCATCACAGTGGCATGAACAGACCTTTTGATTATCAGTTCAGGGTACATATGAGAAATAGACTCAGAAAAAATCAGACAAAAAGAAGCTTCTACAACTTTGAACTGTTCCAAAGCTATCAGAATATGTACAAGCAGATTTCACACACATTCCAGACAGCAGGGCTGGAAGATGATCTCTTTCAGAAGTAGGTTGAAAGAGAGGGAGATATGTGAGTTATAATCATTAGAATGGCTGAAGTGAAAGTTTTATCTCTGTACTGGGTCTGTCTGGTATGAAGTTACAAATTTCACCTACTTCATAACAAACAGTATGGCACTGTGCTCCACAACTGTAGCTAAACAGTGTTAACAAACCAGTGTTTTGGCTGCTATTGAAGAGGGTTTACATGGCACCAAGGCTCTCTCCCACATACCCCTCTACCCCTCAATAACAGTGGGCTGGGGTGGACAAAAATTGGGGAGTGGCCTTAACCAAGACAGCTCACCCAAGTGGACAAAAAGAATGTTGCATATCAAATGATGTCATGCTCAGCAGTAAAAGTTCAGTGAAAGGAGGAGGAAGGAGGGACATTTGTGGTTATGACATTTGTCTTTCTAAGTAACCATGAGGCGTGCTGAAGCTCTCTTTCCCAGGAAATGGCTGCACATCTGCCTGCTGATGTGAAATATTGAATGAATGTATAAATAGTGAATTTTTGCTTTGCTTCTGTGCAGAACTTTTGCTTTCCTTATTAAACTGTCAGGATCTCCCTACATGAGTCTTTTTGCCATCCTTACATTTTTCTTCCTATCCCTCAGGAGAGGGAAGTCAGCAAAAGGCAGTTTCTATCCACCACAGTCTCCAAACAACCTTCAGTTTTATACTGCACTGATTTCCTCTGAGATAACCTTCTAAACTACCAGGTGCTAACACTCTGATAGTTTGTTGTTTGTTTTTTTTGCGATGACTGAAGACAAAATTCAAACGAAAAACTAGACAGATGGAATGTCTTAGAATTAGACTTGATTAGAAAGTAATTGCCACAGAAGTCAGAATAAGCACAAGAAAATACGTACTTTAAGGCTCATCCAAAAGTTTGTCACTACAATAGAGCAGAATTCCTCTTCCCAAGGAGGCAACGTGTCATCTTGTAAACAGCCTTCATCACTTCTAATACTATCTACTTTCCATTTTTCCTTTCCAGAGCTATTCGTGACAGTCTGTCTAAGGCTCTGACCTATGATGGACTCATATTCTGTTATGGCCATTAGTGCAAATTTAAAGCAGTTCATACAAAATAATCTCAACTAATGACTCCATATACTTACTTGACTGTTAAACTTATACCCTGGGGATATAATTTGCAACTTTAATGCGATGAACTAGAAGGGAGGAACTCATACTGGCAAAGATGCAGGCATGGGTTAATATTGGTTCTCAAAGTCCTCTGTAGGAAATTATTTCTGAAAAATATATCTGTTCCCCTTGGAAGAGTAGGAAACAGTATTTCTGATAACTATAAGGAACTGAATAAATGTGCACTTTGTTCTACTGTCTGCATTAGGGATATATGTATATGCATCTGGCCTAGGCTGATACTCAAGAAAGCAGATGGAAGAGGTCTTCATCATGTCTTAAATGCTTTTTTTTATCAGGCTGCAGCAAGGGTCTGGGTACTATGGGACTTCTCCCTGCTTTTGTAATGACCAACAGAGAATTCTTACTACAAACAGATGTCATGTTTAAAATTTAAATGTGAAAATAAATGTATCCTGCAACATGCTGTAAAGAAAATCACCTAACATCCTTCCTTCCACTGTTCTGTTTCTAATTTTAAGCTCCTCCATTGTGCAGTTTAGGCTACACTGAAAGACAAACAAAATCATTATACCCAAGAAAAAAACTACCACCACTGCTAAGCTATTAGACAAGAATAAGTAATTTATGTATTCTTTGAATATATCGATCCAAGTAAAACACTGGCTTAATCTATTGTTTATAAATTATGTCTTTAACCTTATTGTTCATAATCTTATTTTCTTGCTCTTGAAACATTAGACAATATGCTGATATTCACTCAGACTCCAGTTAATAATACCTGGGGTCTGAGTATATGATTTTATTTTTTTTAATAGCTCGTTGATTTATTATATATGCAACTTTCTTTGGCAAAGTCAGCATCTAACAGTAATATTTTGTATTCAGCTATGTTTAAATATTGAACACCAGAACAGGTTTTTTCTGCTTGCCTCATTCTCAGGCTTTTATGACCACATATTATTTGACACTCCACAATATAAATGTTCACAAATATAAATGAAACCAACATACATAATACTGAATACATCAAACACTGGACTGCTGTAATACAGGAAGCAGAATGAAGCTCTTTACTATTGAGAGACTGCAAATGTACAGTACCTGATGGGTTGCAAACCTTTTGCATCAGGGAACATGCATGTACCAGGGCAAGAAGATTTTTCTGTGCTTGCTATATAGATGTGAAGAGACATGTGCATTCTGAAAATATGCTGGTTTTTAAATGCATCTCTCGTGGTCTTTTCTCGGGAGACAGTTTTATCATGTGCTTATGTCCCTCTCAATTTTATCAGAAGGTTGAAACCCATCCTGTTCAGCTGTTCTCCCTCTGTCTGTTTCATCTCAGACAGTATATATATATGAGACCATATATATATATACACTATACTAACCAGTCTTCTGACATAAGCTTATAGAACAATTCCTCTCAGTATCTCAGTTCTCCTTGTACACTTTTCTGCATTAGATGTATGTTTCATTTTCTTTGTAAAATCCAGACAGTTTCTAAATGACTGCTACAGTGTTTCAGTAAGAAAATATCTTAAGAGTGGAGGTATTGTTATTACCAATGGACATACAGTCATAAATCTCAAATAAGAACCTGATGTGATTGACACTGAACTGCTAGAAAAGAAGTAAGCTTTTGTATAAATAGGTGGTTTTGATTTCTGACTACCTAGTGTACACAGTTGGAGGATAATGTTATTCTTACAACAAAAGTAAACACTGAATATATCTCCTGCCTGCTGAACTACAACATAGGGGCTTTTACTTTTAATTTTTAAAAATATTTATCTGTTCATTAAAAATGGTAAGTCAATGATGTTTATTAGGTAATGTAATAGAACTAAATGAGTACAAATATCAAGAAAACAGATCCTTGGATATAGTCAAAATTTCTTTTTTCTTTGACATTTCATTCATGGCAATGAAAAGGAATATTTTAAAATAATTCCCTTTCACTGTGCAATACATAGAAATACAGTAACTCAGTAACTTACTTGCATTTTGTTTTTTACTCCATGAAAAATGTCAAGGGTTTAGAAATGTTTAATTCACCTTTTTTTTTTTTTTGTGTGTGTGTGTGTGTGTGCATCTAGTGAACTCCACAGTGTTTTTAAAACAGCTGCCATTTGCCTGGATTCTGTGATAATAAGGAGACCAGGAACTTGGCTGCCCTTTCCATTGCTCTTTATAGTCCCCTTTCTAAAGACAAGTAGCACATGAAGCCTTGGAGCTCTGTCGCTTTCAAGACACTTTGACTTTTCTAGAGTTTTCTAGGTAGTAGACACGGGCATGATACGAATCTAATGAAGGTATGTGCTCTATTGGAACAGCATTCTGTGAAAGATTCTTTTTTTTTATATAACATAAATCTGTGGGTAACTATGCTCTTTTTTTACCAAAGGATATCAATTATACACCTGCATTTCAAATAAGAATACTATTTATTTTGCCATACATAGATTAATAACATAAATCATCAGAAGCTTCACCAGAGCCTGCTAACCAGGCTCATACATCCGTTCAGAACAAATGTATAAGATCCAATACTTAAATGATCATGATTTTCATAATGTCATACATGGTTTAGGTAAATATTATTTACAGACTGATGATGATTATCAGTTTCATCTGAGAATAGCACTGCATTTGAGTCTCTTGGAATCTGCATCTTGCTGACTAATTAGATAATTACTAAAAGTTTTACAAAACTTGAGTATTTTGAAAATTCTAAAGGTGGAACATAAGTTCTAGGATAAGAATAAAACATAAAGGATATTTCCTTAAAGGCATATTCAATAATAAGAAATTCTGCAGAAGAGAGTAATTTCTGTAAAATAAATACAAAGTCACAGAAAACTCCACTAGAGGAATCAGAATGCTTTTGTGCGTAATTATTCCCTCACAAAGTTGAATTACTAACTTTGTACAGTGTGGGGACAATAAAAAAGTAGTAGATTGAAACTGTGGATCTCTTTTAATAACATATTTTGCTACTAATACTACATACTAAGGAGTTTTCAGAGATTCCAGTAAATGCCTAAATGTTGCTGTTCTGAACATTATTAGGCATCTTTATGCTTCATCTAGCTACCTATGTAAATCACCAATGACCCGAGTATATTTTTTAATATCTTATTGAACTGAAAGAATTAAATTAGGAAAGTAGAAAAGGCACAAAGACAGTGCAATAAACCACATACAACATACCTCTGTGAAACATTTCTGTCATGCAGGGAAGGTGCTGAAGGGTGTGGTCAAGCAGTAAATATCTAAATATCATTACATACAAACTGCAGTGGATAGATGTAAAGGGATCAAAGACACTTTAGCTATCCAATACACGACTGAATTTCTGCCAATAATGCCTCCCATGAAAGAAAATATTTCATTATGAATTCTAGTCTCTGTCTTTGTGTAAGGGAAACTAATGGGATTTTTGTCTTACTAAGAAATGCTGAACAAGTTTCTTCATTAACATCTAAATCATAGCTCCTGAATAGAAATATAAAAGAACATGAGGAATATGATTAGATACACAGATGCAAGAAAACAGAGAAAAGAATACAAGTTGCTCCAAATTTAACCTACTGTGTCATGAAACTGCAGATCATCCAGAATGAAAACCAACAGGTATGAGCAGTGTGAGACAAAGAAATAGAACCTGAAACTCTTCAAAACATAAAGTTTTAAATACTTCTTTTTAGGAGAACTGTGATGCTGTTTTAACAACACATTTAATTGGCATAGTCTGTAAAGCAGATTTCGTTCATGTTATTTATGTTTTTGTAAAGAAAATGTTTGGAAGCCCAAGAATTAGATGTTTATCCCTCAGAAGCAGTTTGTACACAAGCCACCAGCCTTTTTTTTTTTTTTTTTACAAGAGTTCCAGTATTTAACTTTTATTTACACCTATAAAGTGTGAAGTATTTCCAGTAGTTTGTGCTTTAGTCACATTGGAATTGTAACCTTGCAGGAGACAAGATGGTCACCACTTCTGAGTAAAGGGGGACAATCACCTGCCTACCTCTAGTAACAGGATAAAATTCAAGGGATTTAGTGAAATAACTATGAACAACATTCTGATTCTTTTCTTTATGGTCATGACATGTTTGTTGGGGATATTTTTGTGTTGCTTAATGACTCCTGAACATAAAAAGAGTTATAAAAATTAGTCTTCTTTTTTTTTTTCTTAAAGGAGAAAATACACTGTTGTAAATGTTCAAAGTGGCATAAACATTTTTTCCCAACTTAGTGACTATATTGTCCTTGGAGTCAATGGTTATAGTTTGTTTCCATTTGAAGTTTGAAAACGCAATGCAGTTTTTCCCACAAAAAAAGGAAAAAATCTTTCTCCATTCTATTTCTAATATTTTATTAGCAAAAAAGAACTAAGATTTGCATTATTAACATTTGAAGATGTATAATGAAAACAAATGTCAGTTGTAGAGCATTGTTTATCTGTAAACACTCTAATTAGTGAATATGTTTTAATAAAATATAAACATCAAGAGATAAGAATATCAAACTCTAATAATGATTTTATTTTCTTATAAAAATCAATTTAATATTGATCAAGTGGTTTGTAAGAGATATATGAAGTGACATACACAAAGATAATTTCTTGTTAAATAAACAGTAAGGTTGGGAAAGGTGTACTCTTTAAATTTCTGAAGAAAACAGAAGTCTAGGTCATACTGGTCTGTAAGGCTGTTCAAAATTGTATGAAAAAGCTTGAAAGATTAAAGCTGAAGTAAACCTAAGCAGACAACCAGTAAGTTGAATGAATATGATGTCTGACAAAGAGAAGGAGTTGGAGACTGAAAATCAATGGATTGGAATTTTCAGAATTACCCTTCTCTTTGTTATTCCAGCACCGCTGATCCTGAACTGTACGGTACTATTGCTGCCAGAAGCTTTTCTCCTCCAGGTTTGACGGAAGCTTCCTTTTTCCGTGAGCAACATACACCTAACTGCAGCAACTGTCACACAGCTGCAGTCCCAGTGAACTTTGATCAGCTACCCTAAAGCCAAAAGCATGTGACAGCAGGAAGAAATACCTCACTTGCAGATGAAGATATGCTGTGCTGAACATTACACAGGCTTTACATGATTTTCTACACGAATAGGAGCGATCCACAGAAGAACAGCTTCTTATCCATGAATAAGGAGAGAACCGCCATTGTCGGAACCAATTCTGTTTTTTTCAAACAGTGCCTCCCACCGAGACGCCAAGTACAGTGCTGCCTCTCAAAGAGTTGTCTGTCTTCTCTTCCAAAAAGTCTCAGAAAATGATCGGCCCTAGACAATCCTGCTGTGGGCCTGGGGGCCATGCCCTTGACCTTCTGCTTCAGGATCAGGGCCTTCTTAACAGCTCTCCAGCACCTGACACCAGCAGTTGGGCAGCACTGGGGATGTTCGACGACGCTTCTGGGCTTGAGGGCAGCCACCGCTCCAGCCCCCCTGGGTCCGACTGCAGGCCGTTGCAGTTGCAGCATCGGCCTCAAAATCCCTACAGCCAGACCAGAAGATGACGTGAGAGCAGTCGTATGACAGCACGTGGGGCTGAGACCGCTCATGTCATTTATACGTTGACGAAAGCAACACAAGACAAGACCAGGGTAACCACAGAATCAGTGAATCATTTTTGTTGGAAGAGACCCTTCAGTTCACCCAGTCCAAGCGTTAAGCTAACACCACCAAGTCTACCACTAAACCATGTCCCTCAGCACCACATCTACACGTCTTTTCAATACCTCCAGGGA
>VWZY01010252.1:0-35501 GCA_013399075.1 Chloroceryle aenea
TTATAACATTAATTATGTACAAACTGAAAAAAGCAGAGAACTTCTATTGGTTCAGTGACATACCCCTAACTTTGCCCAGGGATGAAACCAAGGACAGGATGTGCATATTGACACCTTCACAAGGCAAAAAATCATAACATTTTTAAAAATACCTTTCAGTTCTCTCAAATTGCTCTCCAAAATCTGATAAATCCTTAAAGGGTTATTTATTGCTTGTGAAGCATCAACCACGATGCACACACTACATGAAGTCCAGCATTTTTTCAGCAGTTTTATCTTTGAGATTCTTCAATGTTAAAATCCGGAACCATTCCCAGATGTTACCTTGGAAACCTCCCCCCTCCTTCTTGCATACCCAGCCCCGAAGGAGCCGAGATCTCAGGTAATTACAGTGGCATTACAGTGAAGACTCTGAGCACGTGTGACCAATATTTAGACTCCAGATCCTATCTTTGAAGCATTCAGTGTCACGTTTTTAGTTTTGAAGAGCTTACATTTTGGGGCTTAAATTTCTGGTTTCCTCTGTTCCACCTCATTTCTTCTGCTTTTTCAGTGATTACTGTGTTAAACATTCTGAAAAATAGGCTGCCTTGTCAGTTTATGTTGTGAATTATGCTTACAGATTTTTCTGTCCCAGCTTAAAACTAAGGTTGTATCTCTTCCTCACTGTCTTTGAAGAAGCCTGCAGTGAGCTCTACCAACTTGTCTTTGCTTTTTCTTGAACTTCCTGCAAGATAAAGTCTGCCTAGGGCTGCTTTTCACCAAATATTCAAAGTAAAATACAATAAAATTGATATACAGTGTATTAAAAGTCATCTCTTGACCCTGGTGAGTTAGAAAATCATCCAGCTGCAATGCTTTCAACAGAACACCCATTGTTCTCCAAAGTGATGGTATCTGTCTCATAATAGTTTCCAAAGGCAATTCTATTGCTGATTTTAGTTCACCTCCAGGCCTGTCATAAAGCTGAATCTAGGTGTGACTTCCTAGCCAGGTTTTGCTGCTTGCATTCAGGTATCATTTCATAGGACACACTGAAGGTTTTGCACAGCCATTTGTAGCCCTTTGGTTTTGTTACTGTGTTGTTCTATTTGTTGTTTTTATTGTGGTACTGCAACAGGACTGAAACTTGATGCTAGAGAGTCTCAGCACTCAGCAGGCTGGTTTGGTATTCTGAAAATGATCTATTTTATGAGCTATCTTATTTTGAAGTGAAGATTTTATTAAAACTTAGTCTATCATTAGACTGTAAAATTAAAATAGTTTTTAAGCTCTAAGATATGTTTGACCACAGATCCCTTCAAGAGAGCAGAAAATCTGTCAAGCTTTTTGCCATTGTCTTTACATCCATGGTACTCACTGAGCAGCTTTCTAGGAAGAATATTCTACTGTGACAGTTCCCAGGAATGCTTATTTCCATATAGAAGTGACCTGTGATGGACCACACGTACTGCATTGCACTTGGCAGTGATCAGCCGATGACGATGCCACAAGTAGGTTCATTATTGAGTAGCTAGAAGCATGTAATGAGAACATACAGCCACCAGTCCCTTCTGCAACACTTTGATAGTAATCATGCACATGCAATTATTTGTAATGTTGTATAAAATCTGGGATAAAAAGCTGTGCAGAAATTATTGGAGACATAACGGATATTTGAAGTGAATTTTTAGTAAATCTTGATTGTCACAAACAAGCTGTTGCAAACATTTATGTTCAAAACGAACCTACCTGAGTCCTCTTTGATCTCTGTCAAAAAGAAAATACCTGCTATTCACATACATTTTGGACAATAAGTTATTTCCAGCCTACAGAGGTATGAATATTAATAGATGGGCTTTCATGAAGTCTCCCCAGTATGAGAGAATAATCCTTTCAGGGATTAACTGAGAACTCTTTTAACAAATTAACGTTGTGATCAAAATGCTAGCAAGATTCTGAAGTAAACAAAAATATTTTATTTTCTCTTATTTATTAGATTTATTCTTTGACCAGGGGCTTTTTAAAAAATGAGGAAGGAGAATATCTCATAAAATGTGGGTTCTATTGGATGGACCTGCCCAGGAACGCTGCATGAATTTCCACACTGTAAATGTTTGTGCAATCACCATGAAATCTGATTTATTTCTTCCTTTCCATAAAAATATATTAGCATGAATATTTACTTCTTTTTTTTACCTCTGCCTGAATATATATGCACATTTTTACGTGAGCTCAGAATGCTTAGTAGAATTCTGTTTTCAAAATATTAGTCAAAAATGTTATTAAATAATGGAGAACGTGTTTGCATTTGAGTTTGAAACCTCCTTCCACAGAATCTACTGTACATAAACAGATCTGCTACAGAATTATCTATATTTTCCTACACAATCAGCTACTGTCTGCAGATCCTGTTAACTCAAATAGGCAACTTGAAGCATATAAATTGGCTACAAAAAAAAAATTACTTTCAGAAGAAGTTGTAGGTGTATAAACAGAAATGCAGATAAAGGGGGGAGGAATCATGCATATAACTGGCTTACAATTTACATTTCCCTTATGTAACATTATTCCTGACAGGAATTCATAACCCACAAGCATGATGAACAAATGCTCGTGTGTTGAGAATTTAAAATTCAAGGGAAGTGGCTGACATCATTCTCCTTTATAACTTATTTCTGATGTATTTAATGCATTTTAAACCAAAGATGTTCTGTGCATAGTTCAGTTCCATGTAAGTGATACACACTCTCCATGGCTGTCTGCAGAATTCAGGACAGGCTTTAGAGAGGAGAAGGGAAAAATGTCCAGTGACAATTTGCCAGCTCATCTCTGGTGAAAGTCAGTTCCACCAAGCAGGCTTTTAACAGCATTTGGTGCCTTTGAACATGTCCTCCAGGTGTTCTTTTTGGTTTAGTGAATCTCAAGTTTTGATCCTGCAGTACTGAAATCCATGACAGAATTCACATGGACCGAAGTAGTATTGAATCAAGGCTTTATTGCTTGGGGAAGAGTGGCAATTGTGTTGTCCTACACGTGGTGTTCCCAGGAAGCAGCCATGTAACATACCCCAGAAGCCCTTCCTTTGGGATTGAACTCAGATTTTAGGGAAGTGTCTTACAAGTAAATGTCTGTTTATTCTGCTTCTTCAGCTGCTTGGTTGGAGCATCTGTTGAAGCTACCATAAAAATGACCAATTTACTACCATTTGCTGGAGCAGTTTGCTGAGAAGAAATGATGTAAAGAGCTACTTTGGTTACACCCAAGATGCCACAGAGCCATTAAGTGTTAATGTTTTGGCTGTTGCACAATCAAAATGTACTTTAGTCTCCCATGTAATCTGATTTTCCTACCCGTGACTGCTTTAAAAGTCCAGGATCTACTTTTTATGTAGCCAGTCTTCTTTTGCTACTGTTGTTCATATGTGTAGCTATAAATACACACCATGCCAGTGTCTAAACTGGTTTCTGAAGTTCAGTTCTTCACAGAATCTATGCTAGGTAAGCACATGATGGTTCAATCCAACTCCATACTCAGGTTTTCCTCCATAGAGACCAGGGTCAAGGAATGGGCAAAAATAGGGAAGTCACTGGACCTTCCCCAGGAAGGATTTGGATTCTTGGTGAGAAAGCAACTCCATCTTGTGCTCAAGAGCACAACTGGATCCTTCATTTAGGCCGTGTCAGTATCTTTTCATGAACAGCAGCAGAAGCCACATTGGTTATACATAGTTGACAGACAACTTGCTTCATTGCAAAACAAACTGCTGAAATTGCATGTTGTGAGGCAATCCTCCTTGGAAAACTATCTAGCAGGCCTTAAGAATTTACTGTACAGAAGACTGAAGCTTTTTAAGAGGCATGAGTTGTTGTTGAGTATTAACTTCATCTTAAAGTTTGGTCTGTCCTCCAGTTTGGTCTCCCTTCACCTAACAGAGGTAGAAGAAACTTAGCAAGTTAGTTTTGTATGACTTTTATCAGACAGGGATTGAACACCAGCAGAAACATGTGTAGGTATTTTCATTCAGTTTGAAAAGCCAGCAGCCAAATCAGTTTTAAATACATTTAGTAAGGGAAAAAGAAATGTGTTTTTTTAATAACCATATATTTGGCTGTGCTTCAAGCAAATGCAAATTAAGAAGACGATTTATAAACCCTGTCATAAGTGTTTTTTTTAAGGGAAGCTATAACCCATTTGGAATACACTCATAGTGCTCAGTGTTATAAATTTTCTAACATAAATTATTCAGAAACATTAGAACGTTGCTGTAATTTAACATTTCATGTGGCAGTGCATGTACATCAGGGCTTTGGGCTCTAGGGAATAGGAGATAAGAACAAAATGGTTTATGACAGAATTCATGTCTGTGGTGAAGTTCAAAGGATTTAAGAGCATCCTGCCAAGGTGAGGATTTTACAAATAGTATTTAGTGATCTTCTGATGGAGATGTTAGAGTCACATGGTACTAGTGATCTTTCTTTCCATTTAATGATACCATGGCACAGTCAGTGTGATTTGATTTTTTTTTTGAAGGATTTGTCCAATGATGAATGAAAGTTCTAGAAATTGGAGAAATTGTTGTTCTGTCCTTACTAAATTACTACAAATAACACCATTAATAATAATAAAACTAACTCATTGAAATGTTCTGTAGAGAGGCTTACAGTTGTGGGCCATATAAACAGAATATTGTCTGAGGCTGTGATCTCTGGGCTTGAATCTAAACTCTTAATGATCAAAGGTAATGGCAGAACGAGCTGATTAAGGATTAGCCTCAAAACCAGAGGAAACTTTATCCCATATCCCTCCCATTGAATTGCATCTTTCACAGCTGCTCTGTAACTCCAATGAGAGATAGGGTACATACCTCAAACATGCTTTCATTTTACTCTCTGAGTAACAACACTGTTTCTATTTCTACGACTTTAACAAAGGAACTATTTGTTACTTACTTCTGCAAATGTATTCTGTATAATTAAAAGCTGTTTGATCTTTTATGCATTAATTCATATCTCTTATTATCTTCTTACAGTAAGTCAAGCAGGTGTAGGGAAAAAGAGAGACAGATGGAGAAGAGAGGCAAGGAAGCTGAAAGTGTTACGCTGTTGTGGCCAGAAACTTGCATTTTGGAGGAGTAACAGTTCCCTTCTTGACTGAGAAAATAAAGCTTAATCCAGTCTTGGAAAAGGACACAGCATCCTTATTTTTCCCTTCAAAGGAGATCACTTTCAGCTGTATCAGTGTCCTCACTGAGAGGATTTGGGGGTAATCTGCATGGTGTCCTCTTTTTTTCTTTTTCCTTCTTTACTTTGCAAAATAAGTTCACCAAACTGGAATAGCACAAGCTGACTTAACGCAAGGTTAGTAGAAGGTTATACATTACTTCTGCTATGTTCCTCTTCAGCTCTACCTCCAGGGACTGGGGATTCTCTGTCCAAAATATACTTCAAACAGCTGGAAACTCAGCAGGTTGCAGTGAACCCAGAAATACTAAAGATAGCTACATCTCCTATATGTCTTTCATCAATTTTAATTAATTTCCCCAGTGGAACAATTTCAAAGCTACTTCAGTAATTCAGGTGATATTTATAAGGCCTAAGGAAGTTGTACTTTGAAGGGATCCATTAATTATGGAGCATGACTCCATCAGTTTTTTCCTGATGTGCAATCAACATGCTATTTATCATGCCTTTAATTTTATGGTGTGTTAGGCTGCTACATAGGATAAATAGTGTGTGTCTAATTAATGCTCCCTGATTTCATCAACACAGACGAGTTACTCCTTCTGGCACCTTTCTTTCATTCTCAGTGCACCCATATTGTTCAGGTGTGGTACATAACAAGCATTATTTTTTTCCTTCACACCTAAATCATAGCTTTATCTTGTGATGTATAGCTACTGGCAAGGTCTTGAAATAAAAACTAAGATTGCAGTCCCATGACAAAAGACCAGCCAAGAAAACACGCAAGTCACACCTGTTAGATTTCCACAGCTCTATAAACTTCATTTGCCACAAGGGCTGGTTAATTACTTTGACCATTGAATAAGTTTAATCAGGAAAGTAAAGAGCATTAAGGACATTGAGAAGCTTGGGATGCGCCTGTGAATTTGATGCATGTTTTAGTCAGAACTGAATGCGCCCGGCCTTTGCCAGATGTTACTTCTGCTCGTATACAAAAGAAAGAAGTTTCTCCTCAAAAAATAACTGCAAGCCTCCTAGATTTAGGAATGTAAGTCTCGGACAGATCTTAAAACTGTCAGGCCCTGGAAATACGTGGTGAAGTCCGTGAGTGTCACCAAACCTCGGGTGCTAAACCTGTCAGCATTAGCCAAAAGGAGCAAAAGGCAAATCTGTTCCATAGAGCACCCACGTAAACACAGCTTAATCCTCCTCTGCTTGTAAAAATGGTCACAGGTAACATTCTTCATCCTTTAAAACAGTTAAGTATGAAAGCACCGTAGGCCTTTGGGGGCGTATCCTGAAACCTGTGTACAGTGCTTAGTGCTAAATTGATTAGCATCAAACTGGCACCTCGGAGGTTAGATGAGAAAAAAACTTGTATGAAACTGTAGATTTATTTTTGTTCCCAAGCAAAATGCATGCTCTATGTTAATGCAAAATAAGATCAGAAATGTTCTTTTTGCTGTGCACATCTTTGAATGAAGCTCTATATATGTGCATGTTACCCTGTCTGGTATAAAATCCTGTGACTATATCCATGTCTCTGCATCAGAGCTAAGCTGATTGCTAGCTGGGGCTTAAGAAGATAGCCCCTTTGTAGCAGATAGGTGCTGACAGCATCAGCAGAATCCCCACACAGGGTGTTTATCGTGGGCCATGTGCTCCCAGGGTAATGCAGTTCTTCCCATGTGAGCCTTGCCACCGACGATAAACACCTGCCCTGCAGGGATAGAACCCTCTGTCAGATCTCCAAGCAGATATGGTCAGATGTTTTTTCTCAACAAGTATTCTCCCTCTCTGGAGTTCCAGTGAAGGTTTTCTGGGGTGTGCTGACAGTTTCCATGGGGAATCTGTTTGAGATAAAGGAGTCTCCATTTCAGGAGTGAAGCATTTTGAGGGTTGGACCGGATGATCTGTCTCTGGGTTTGGAAGGCCATTTGATTCCTCCCATGAGTATCATGTTGGGAAGTATTGCAGATGTGGAAGAGGAAGGAGAAGGATGAGAAAGGGAGATCTATGCATCACTTCATAACCCAAGTGGGAGAGGGGGAGCTGTCCCACATCTGTCCCACTGATGTCACTTTTCCTCTGAGTTCTGCCTTTAGTGAATATTGTGTTGATGGTCCTAGAAGCTCCTTCTGGCTGATTTAATCCTATCAGCAGATACCCAAATTGCTTACAAATAGCAGAGTCATTGCATTAGTCATAAATCTGACACAATCACGGGAGTCAAACTGTGCAAAAGCTTTTTCTTGTCCGTACCACAAACCTGTTATTTCTGTGATCAGAACACAGTTATCTTGTGTAGCACAGCAACTTAGGTTGACAGAAAAAAAGTGCAACATTTCTAATTACCATGCTGGAAGTTTGAAATTAGATGTAATTGGGTTTGACTAAGAAATTAACTGTGATGCAGCTTTATTCGAGTTATTTGCATTAGAAGGGTGAATTGCTGGTATATTGCCATTTTTTTGCTATCCTCTTTATTTACAGGGACTTTATAAAATCAAGTTTTCCTGAGGGCAGAATCTTTCAACATAATATTTCCACACGGTTTCAAATCTCTCCCAGCCAACGCTTCATAAAGATGATTGGTTTGGGCTTTTTCTCGGGATCGTTATTTTATAACTATGATAAATTCTTACTACTTTTTAATTATTGTTCTTGTTTTAAAAGTGTATTAGGACAAGTTCAAGAAAAAAATTTTGCTTTTATGATGTTCTTGGTAAATGGCAGCGATACTCTTACAGGTTTTGAAAGCACTCTATATTTTTAATATGTAAGCATAACAAGCTTTTAGTATTCATAACAAGTTGCTTTCAGTCTTTGCCTTTGGTAAACTAAAGCATCTCAATTAGTAGCAACAGCATGAGCTTTGTGTACTACGGTGGCTAAAAGGCTGAGTTCTGCCAACATTACAACTTCTGCCATCACCGTAGCTAGCTGTGGATTAAGCTGAACTAGTAACAATTTTGTAGTTAAAAGTTAGAGCAATAAATGTCAGCTTGGATCCTTTAAACTTGATATTTATACCCATCATTAATTGCTGCTGTTAATGGGGAGGACTTGAACATGCAAGCAATAAATATTGCAGAAAACTGACGAGTTAAGCCTTTTATATGGACAGTCTTGACATTCCAAATCTGTTAGCTCCTTCTTTCCCAGGAGATAAATTTTCAGGCAATACGCACGAAAATGTCTAATTCCATAGCTATGGGCAGGAATGCAGGGATACAAAACTTATAAAATAGGTTCAGACAAAACGAAGTGGCATGAATAAGATACCTATCTTTAAGTTGTTATTGCTAAGATCAGTTGATCTTATTTGCATTTTTTTGCCAAGCAGGATCCCATCCTCTTTCCCTCTTTTACAGGAGGTTTATGGAGGCCAAAGTCTATGAGTTTGCATGTGCTCTAAGCTCATTTCCTTTTTCTCCTTCTGTTTTCCTCCTCAGTTCAGCATCACTTTGGTAAACAGACAAAAGATTCATCATCTTGTCTGCCAAGATCGTATCAACATTACAACCATGTTACAGTGATCTGAGGCACCTCTGGTGCTGCTGGGTATACTCTGTCCTCTGTCTTATTTTAAGTTCTGTGATGTTAGTTGTATCTTAAATCTTTTAGAAAGAATAATTTCCTCCAGAAACAGTCAGAGCACTTATTTATTCCAAATTTACATACTTTGCTGATGGTCTTATTGGTGATAGATGAAGGTAAGTGTTCACCTTGATGAGCCTCTTTTTAGTGAGACAAGAGACATGATTTTCCTACATCATCTTTACTACTTTTTTCTTATCTTGAATAGGAACAGAGATGGATATAAACCTGTTACATTCATAGCTAGTGAAATATTCACTAAGGCAGGTATCAAACGTGAGGAAATCAATTAAAATGTAAAGATTTTTCATGCTAAATTGGGGAAAAAGATAAACCAGGTGCAGATAGCAATTTACATATTTAAGGTGTTATGTACAAAGTAAAAGACACACAGCACATAAAAGCCATCTTGATGTTCATGAAGCATGATATTTTAGATCATGTAGACTAGTTAAATGTGTACTAGTTAAATGTGTCCAAAGTTCACAGGATAATTTGTGTCAGGTTTATTATTTTGTGGGTGAGTTTGCACTTGAGCTGCCTCTGTCTCTTGACCCTCTCTGTCTCTTCCCACCACCACTACAGCTTTTAGATCTTGTTACCAATATAGTGGGTGTTTTCCTCTTGCTTGGTAGCTACAGTAACAATATTCTTATTTCTCTGACAGTTTTACAATCACACACGCAGCCAATTCTTTAGTTGATTACAGTTTCTTTAAGTAGAATTATTAACAGAAGAAGAAATGCCTAAATTTGATAAAGCCAAGAGAGAGCAAAACTCTAATTTCACAGGTACAAGCATTTCAGATACTAGGAATAAAAAAAGAACCAGTTCTCTCCTTTGAACTAATTCTGTTCCTAGTATAACTAAATGACATGCTCTACTGCCTGTCCTTCCTATGCCAAAGAGATTTTTCTTTCAGCTTTCACTGTATTAATAGCCATGATTTCTCAAATGCACACCTATAATGTGGAATTTCTGTTAACTTTCATTGTGCCTTTTGAAACCACTGTCCTTTCTTTTGGTCACCGTGCTAAAAATTATTATCTAAGCTTCTGGACAAAGTAAAACTATGTTCAGAACATAATTTAGAGACCAGTGGTGTTAAGATGAAGGAAAAAAATCACTGTCAGCAACAGGCTGCTCATGATTAGAAGGGAAGAAGTAAGCCAGCAGTTCCATACTTTCCATTTTTAATCTTCTCTTCGCAAGGCCTTCTGTTCATTATCTTTTTCTAACTTTTTATTTCAAAACATCAGGAAGGCTCATGTATGTCATATGTTAAGTTTCCTCATATCCAAATAAAGACCAGTATTTAACTGCAGTGAGCTTTTCCTCAGTACCCTCCCAGAAGACAGATAACAAACTCTTGCTTTGGGTCCTAGTTAACATGGCAGAGTGCAAAATCCTGTTTCAAGGAATTATATCAATATGAGAAACATAAAGAAACTGTGTAAAAAGATACAGGCCTTGTTGTTATTTATTAAAGTCCTAATCCCAATTGCCATTTTCTTTCCAAAGTGCTTACAGATTTGACTTTTTTTCTGAAATCTGTTCTTGGTTCAATCAGAATCCAACTAAGAATTCAAGGAGCAGCAGCAATCCGTTTCCCCTCAGTGGAGTTAGAGCTGAAAGAAAGAAACTGGTCACTGGCTCTCTCTCCCTTGCTGTGGGAGAACCTCAACCCAAAAGCACAAAATACATTGCCCAGGGTTTGGATTACCCAGCTCCCAGCTGGTGGCACTGGCTCGCTGCAGACACACTCCAGGCACAAAAGCCACTTTGAAGTTTTCACAGACCTGTGTTGATTGTATCTGGGCAATCATATAGGGATGGGCACAACAATCAATTTCATTTGTAGTACTCCAGTTTTTGTCTATTTTTCCAATTTCATTTGGAGCCAGAAAGGAGGGTGGAGGAGAAGGTGAAATGGTGAGATTTGAGTTTGTTTATTTTAATATATTTTTTTAATTGCTTGGCAATTTGTCTTTGGAAGTAATTAGTTTGGAGATGTGCATACTTAAATCAAATTACAGATCTTAGTTTATGGTTGCTCAGTGGGTGAGGCTATTGGGGCAAACAGAAACTGTGGTACTGCAAAAGTCTTTTTAGGTTTAACAGAGTTACAGCCTTGCAGAGAGAACTCTAATGCTGTAGTTTAAACCAGCTTAGCTTTTCATCCCTTGGGTTTGGGCTGTAACTCAGCTATGGCCATTTCACTACAAGGAAGCTGCTGTTGCTGTTGATCTGTCTATTTAATTTAGATTAAATTTTTACAGTTGGTGCCAAGGCTGTATTTTCTGGGATACAGAACTAGAATTTGTGTTTGACCCTGGGATAGATTCCTTCAGTTGCTGGGATGACAGTGACTGAACGACATAAGCAAAAGCCCCGTGATTCACTTCAGTATCATCCTGTATCAGAAGAGGTGTTCACACTTAACTTTTAGTAGTATCAGTGAAAGCAAAGCGATACTGAGTTCTGTGAAATTGCAAAATTTTGCCAAATACAGATTTAAAATTTACATTATTTGTGGTTTATATATATTGGTAGATTAAGGGTATTTCCACCTCTAACAAGGTAGCTTTTTCTTTCCTTAATGCTTTTTGTACACTGATTAATTTTTACTTTTTTCTCTCATTCTAAAAAGAGTTAAAATGAAATAGCTAAAACCTTTCCTAGATTAGGAAAACCTGGAGCCTGGTAACCTCTGTATGGGAGAGGCTTTTCCTATGCAAATGCTCCAACAGTCAGTCAGCTCTCTTGATCACACATGAAATTTCATTCAGATATTTGCAAATGCAAGTTTACATGCATGCACCATGAAACTTCACCATCCTCCTCTGCAAATCAAGACCTCAGTTTCATCCTGAGAGTCCTAGGGGATGCCTGTGCCATGCTAAATCATTTCTGCCTCCACACTGCTGTAATATGCTGTCACATATGCCAGAACATTTTTCACAGGCAGCCCACAGCTTCGTGTGCAAGCTGCTTGTGAAGCAATCAGATGTATGGAGAAAAACTGGATATGTCCTGCTTTACTTCTGCCTATGAACATTACAAAACTGGAGTGGAGTATTTATATTCTTAATGGGCTAGTCTTGATTCAGTAGCCCTCCTGTTCCCTGACTACTACCCCCCAGGCTCATGCCTCTGACAGCTGAATCTGTGCCAGTGCCAGTGCTAATCCCGACTGCGCCTGCCCTCGCTGCTTGTTCTGCCATGGCAGCAGTAGCATTTCAGTTTTGGCTGGCATCCTAGCAGAAACAAAATCTGCTCTGCACCATCCATCACAAGCATCCTTCTCAGGATCTGGCAGGGGTCGCATACCCTGAAGAACCCATTGAAGCCCAAGCTGAGCCTTTGCAACCTGCAGGTGGATTTTGTTTTCCTTCATACTCACTCGTATTGCTCACCTTCCTGCAACGTGTACCAGAGAAACCAAACACATCATTTTTAATTTGGAGAGTACGGCCAGGCATTAATTATTCTATGTAATAACTTGTGGGCATGCTTACTTTGCACAAGGAGAAGAGAGGGATTTCTAGAGTTTCAATATGGGGAGCTGTGATCTCATAAGTGCAGTAGATCTGAGCAGTGTTTTCACTTAGGAGAGGTGTCAAATATTAAACTAATTATTTGAATATAAGTAAAAGAGGAACCTTTTTAGGCTGCTGCTGCAACCAGAAGAACAGTTAGAACAGCTTCTATTTCAAGACAAACCTAAATAGAAAATGGTGCTGAAATAAACCACAAATCCATTCCAAATAGTGATGCATTCCTCCCACATCAGAACTTGGGAGCATCTTGAAGTGAGCACTGGGTTTCTGCTGTGTAACTGATGCTTGATCTTGGCTGGCATCCACTTGCATGAGCTGAAGCTGAGAAGCATTTCCATGTTCTGGTTCATTATTTTTTTTCTATTAATCGTAGCCTTTAGAACTCTTCCAAGTGTGAAAAATAGGCTTGGGGGGATAACACCAGATTGGAGAACACGATGTGCACAGAAAAAGAGTTAATTGCCATTATTGATCCTGGAGCCATTAACACGGTGACTCAGTATCCTAGCCAATGGCATAAAACGAAGCAATGAACACCTTTGCTGCAATTTATTGCTTCCCAATGTTATTTCCATTTCTTTGTGGATCCCTGTATAAAAAGAAAATGAGCTGGGGGTGGAGGGCACCTGCTGCTAGGACAGCAGCTCCAGTCTGCCTGGAGCATGCTGCTGGACAGCACAGATAATGCAAAGCCAGGCACTCAAGCACACAGCCATTCCCTGGACAACACCTTTCCCATGAACAACACCTGCAAACATCCCACAGTCAGCTGGAATTTCCCACTGTCACTTTTGGAACAGCTCCATTACAGTCCATGAATCCCTGAGAGGCTGGGTGGACTCTTTCCTTTTCCCTAAGTAGAAGAGCACAGATTGACTGTGACTGTGTGAAGGAGCAAGAGACAAACATAAAAGTCAAACATAAAGGTGGTGTTCTTCTTCCTGGAGTTTACTAGACTCCACCTCAATAACTTCTACAACTAAAGACAGACAAATCTTCTGATTATTATACATTATATGATTGAAGAGTGAAAAGTAACAACAGTGACCCGAATCTGATTTTACAGCAGACAAACATTGGGAGCTTCTGAAACTTTCATCCAGAGTTGTCTTCTTTCTTATATAAGCATTTGCATTGTGACCTAATTGCTTGGAAAAAAAGTACAAAGATTTTTCAGTATGGAACCCTAAATGCTTGGAAGATTGCTGGGTAGCATCAGGCGTTCCTGGGAAGGAAAGGAAGGCTGAGATTCCAGCACAATGAGGGTGTGCTCAGCTACCTGTAGACTCTTGGGCCAGTGGATATCAGGCCAGCATAAATATGTTTAGGGTTTAGTTGTAACTCTGGCTCTGCTTTCAAGCAAGAAGTAAGTTATGATGTTAACAGCAGTGTCTGATAAGGAGCTGAACATTAGGAAGGGAAAGTCAGGAGACAGTATGCTGTGTTGAATCACATTCATTTTTATTCAGAAGGATCATTCAGCCCAGATTTTTTCCCTGGCCTTTTTTGTTTGTTGCATTGCAAGATTTAGAAATCTTCTTTTAGACTTAAAACAAATTAAAATAACAATGCTAAGGTCTTAAAAATTCTGCTTGCATCTTTCCCAGTACTCCCTTCCTCATTTTAAATGACAGGCATGAGATCAGTGGCTTATTCAGTATGTCTAGAAGATTAATGTTTCCAGGTGAGCTTAGAGAGCTGCTGTTTCATTTGATCAGCCACTGGAATGTCTCATTGCACTGGAGGGAGAAAAAAAGGAAAGAACCTAACAGCTCTAGGTACCAAGGTTTAAGGTAAGTGTAGCAATAATGATGGATAGCAATTTCAGAAAAGGCGTTTCTGAGACAAACAAATGATTTTTTTTTTCCTATATTAAAGCAATTGACTCCAGCATCCACTTCCACAGTAATCCACTTCAACTCCAGCTTCAGGATTTCAGTATTCCTTAACATCCCTTTGCAACCTTCTACTTTCAGAAATTGTGTGATAAAAAGCAATTGCAGAACTTAACAGAAATTGTTCCCATTGAAAAGACATGATCCTATTATTTTTACACACAAATTCAAATGTACAAATATATACAGGAAAAGGAAAATGCAGGAACAGGAGGACCCTTGGGTAGGGTGAAAATTTTAATCTTGGGGGGGGGTGTATCAGTTTTTACTTCATAATCAAGTTGCAGAAGAAACACTATGGCTTCCAGTGAGAATTGATGCAAAAATAAGGATTTTGGACTCCTTACAGGAACCTTATATAAGCCCAAAAAGCCTTTGAGAATGTCCAGTGGTTGTTTACAGTCTTGTCTAGCTCTATATATTTCTCCTGGCAACTGAGATAGAGATTAGTTTCCAAAGCCTTTTTACAAGCATTTGTCCTGTGTGTTTATGTGTGGTTTACTTAAAATAATCTCATTCTGAAGAAATTGGAAATCTCATGGTCCCACAGATTTCTGGGGAAAAGAATTTACTCCAGGGGGAGGAGTTCATGGTTCCTGTGGTCTCTGAGCCAAAATGACAGAGTTTTGTGGGTAATAGAGATCTGCTGGTTGTATGACAGAGCTAATGTAGACAGGAATGTTACTGGAAGCACAGAAGAATGTGGATCCAGTTAACATAAGAGGATGTTACATGACCACTTTGAGAGCTTCACTAGCACTATATATTATTATGCATGATATTCTATACTTCTTTAAAATTAAACTGAAATATATCCTGTGGTCTTGTTGGTAGTGCCTTTAATATTCAGAGTAGGTTTAATGAGTTTTGAATTACTTTATTTCCTATTATGATTTTGAGTAACCTATTACATCATTTCCTACTATTGATTCATGATCTATTCAAAACATTATGTAATATTAGTATGTAATTAATGATGTGTATACACCTTAAAAGACTTATGAGAAAGCCAGTGGCACATAAAATATATCTGCATGCAATACCTAATGTAAATCTACAGCACTAAACAGCAGCACTCCAATAAATTGCAGGGAGCAGGGTGATGTTTTATGTTTAGAGAAAGCATTTCTGGCATGACTTTGCTGATTTTGGTTATTACTGCTGGGTACAATGAGTAGTAGTTGATAAAGGTTGTGGGGATTATATAGCCAAAACAGAGCTCAAATCTTGTTGAGAAACACTTCTTTTTTTTTTGGCTTTTTTTTTGGTTGGTTGGGTTGGGTTGGGTTTGGTTTGGTTGGGTTGGGTTTGGTTTGGTTTGTTTTTTTCTTAAAAAAAAATACACCACTGTGATATATTAGTAAGAATAGCAGAGTAATTGGGCATTTATGTAGGTAGCAAGGCTAAGCTGTAGTGATTTCCAGTCTCAGTTAGTACCAGTTAGGTACTAACAAAATCAATATAGGAGGAAAGGTAAAACATCACGCTCTAGGACTTAAAGTAATCCTAATCAACCCAGCACTTCAGGATGAGAATGGTGATGCAGGGATAAGAGAATGGAGGGAAAATAATCTTGTTTCTAACTACTTTGAGGTCCTCGCATCTTCCAAAGCATCTGAGGTAGCTGGAGGCTTAAAACTATAGTGAACCATCAGTCTGACAAGATACTGCATTGTGTCTGTTCCTATCAACTATTTTTCTATTTTCCTTGCAGCAATACCAAAGAGACCTGGATAAAACAGCGCTGCGTATCACGCAGTTTGGAGTTTGTCAGTATTTCCAGTTATTATGTGACCTGCTTTTGCAATTGTCTTCTATGCCATTGGAGGGTGGTTGCCAAATTGAATCCATTGGGGAGCTTTGTGCACTGGCAATGAAAGAGATGAGTAGATCCTAAGCATTGCCAATATAGAAATATTTGGTTTGGCATAGCATTTTTTTTGGTAAATCACCTCTACAACAACATTTCCTCCCATACTCCACTTTTCAGTGGAATTATCTTGACTTCTACTTTCATTTTATTCAACCCAACCATGCCTGTTAATAAAAATAGACTTTGGGTTAGTGAGTGTCACAAGTGTCAAGGGAATGTTGAAAGTTTTTACATTGAAACACATGAACTATTTCTGTGGCTGTCTTTCATGTTTTACAATGGTTGTGTTACTTTTCAGAACCCTAATATGTGATATATTAGATATAAGGAAAAAACTTTTTAGGGTGAAGGTAGTGAGATACTGGACCAGGTTGCCCAGAGAAGTGGTGGATACCCCAGCATTGAAGTGTTCACTGTCAGGTTGGACAGGACTTTGAGCAACGTGAGCTAGTGAAAGATGTCCCACGCCACGTTCCCATGGCAGAAGGGTTGGACAACATGATGTTTAAAGGTCCCAAACCATTCCATGATTCTATGGGTCTATAATTTGGGACACAAATTTTCATAAAATTAGCACTAAAAAAAATACCACATCTCAAGAGAAATGTTATAAGGCTTGTGCTGTGCAATTCCAAAGTATTTGGAGCTTGGAAAGAACATCCTTAAGTCGAGATAAACCTGGAGCATGAAGATCATGGGTATAGATCAGTATATAGAAGAAGAATTGAGCAGTTGGAAGTAGTTGAGATTAGATGTTTGGAGCAGGTGGCTTGCTTGGTGGGGCCAAGATGAAAGCTTAGATCACTGCAAAGAGAACAGTGAAGAACAGAGGAAGGATTTCAGGACAGAGAATGAGGATAAAATCAGGCTTTTTTTGGAGAGGAGTAATATGGAAAGTGAAGAGTGCCCTTGGGGCTACAGAGGTCTATTCCCTTCTCCCTGCCAGCTTCCTGTGAACTGGCCTTTTTCAAGACTCTGAAATCCACATCATGATTCTCCTCTGATCTGTTTTCAGCCTGGGTGAAAGCCTTTAGGCTGTGAGAACACCCTCAAGGTCAGACCTGCTCTCGAAGGTTTTGACAACAAAGTTCAGTGTATCAAAAATACCCCTCAGTGATGACTATTACACCAGCAAACCCCAGGGGCAGACCCAGGTACAGTAGCCAACCCCACCCTTTCAGAGAGACATGCTTTGCCCTCCCACCTTACACCACCTTGAAGGTGCCCATCCACATCCTCTGTCCTACACCAGCTTCTTCTGCCCCACGCCTCTGGGGCTCCTGGGTCCTCTTGCCCAAACCAGAACAGATGCCAGGGCTGCTGTGACC
This sequence comes from Chloroceryle aenea, assembly GCA_013399075.1. Classification (NCBI taxonomy): domain Eukaryota; kingdom Metazoa; phylum Chordata; class Aves; order Coraciiformes; family Cerylidae; genus Chloroceryle; species Chloroceryle aenea. The sequence continues at coordinate 17,419 of VWZY01010252.1, forward strand.
TGCAGAATGAGCTGTGTGCTGGAAAGTGTTTCTGTGAAAGTCATTCTGCTTGTGCCAAATTTTGTTGCTATGTTCAATAAATATGGTTAACAAATGCACACAAAAGGGTCCTGGTAACTTTGGGCAAATTATTGTTACTGTGATGGTTATTTTAGGAAAAATACTTTTTGGTTGTGTTTGCATTATTAAAGTTGACCATCCGCAGGAAAAAAATAGGGAGAGAGACAAAGGGATTGGGGCAGTGGGGATAGTGAACTCCTTTGTACACTGCAGATTTCAACTGTGATGAGAAACTAGTGCTTGGAGCGTGAAGCAAACGTCAGTAGCAGAGTTCGATAGAAGGCTGTGGGGCAGGGAAAGTAGCCAAGTATCAGAAGAGAGGAGAAAAAACTGTATTTTGAGAAAGAGATGAAAATTACCAAGGTTCGGGGCATGTTCCTTAGAATAAATCACACTGAAATCTGAAAGAGGTGGTTGAGAGGCTTTCATACTGTGTCCCCACTGCACTCTTTAACATTGCTGCTCGAGGCTGAGGAGCACAGACTTCTAGTCAACATTATGCTTTGTGTGAGTCTCATGTAATAACCATCTTTTGTTACCAAAGAAAAACAGCAGAGAGGTTGTTGGCTGCTGCCCTGTAATGACTGTGCCTGATCTGAAAGAAGACAGGCACTCTGTTTTCTATTTGCAAACAGCACCTTTATTGTTATCAAGAGAAAGCAAAGAAAGGAGGGTGCTCCCCTCACACCTTACTGTCTGAAAAAGCCTGTAACTCGAGTTCTGTTTCCCAGTAATGAGAAAGAACAGTGAGAGCAGAGACTGGGATCACATGAGAGTTCCTGCTTGAACTGTTTGGGGTTTTTGGCTGGCTAAGCTTGCATTAAAGCAGTTAAAACAGTTTTTTCCTGCAGGTAAAAGAAAGTTCCTGACACTCAACTTTCCATTACTTTTCTATACCCTCGTGGCAATCTTTATCTTCTGCATGTACAGAATTAGCCAGTCAATGCCCTAAACACATACATGGCAGGCAGGAATCTTATTCTTGGGTAGGAAACAGAGCAGTTGAAAACCTGATTAAATTAAGAGGAGCATCTTACAGGAAGACTACACTTGCCTGCATCTGTAGTTTGGCTGCAGTGGGGTGAAGTACTTGCTCATAGGATGCTGCCCTTCACAAGCCTTTTCTCCAGTGTCCCTTCCCCTGCAGCCCAGTACTTCCAACTTTCTGCAGTCACTCCTGTCCCTTCACACTACTTGATCTGCAGGGATTCAAGTGCCAACAGAGAAGCAGTATGGGAAGTCTCAGCCACAGCCTCTCCAATCTCAGAAGATTCTGTGGGCAGTCTTCAAGAGGCCACAGAATTAGCATCCTCCCCTTCCCTGGGCAGGATGAGCTGGCCATGGGCCCCTGCTGGTCACATACCCAAAGGGGCTAGGAGGGTTTGCCTAGTGACTTGGGACAAGAGGTGCAGGAATGGCAGCAAGCAGACAAAAACCAAGGCAGGCCAGTGCTCCATGTCAGTTGTGAATCACATCAGCATCCGTTCTGCACCTAAGGGAGATGCTGCTGTCTCCAGGACCTGGAAGGAATGGTTTGTGATGGGGGTGTAGACAGGAGAGGATTTCCCCTTTTAGCTGTTTCTTGTCCTCATACCAACCTAGTTCCCTGGGGAGCAGAAAGAGACTTTCTGGTAAGACACCACCTGACACTTTGCTACTGAATGGTGTTAAGAAGGATAGCTTACATAATCCTGGAGCCTCTTTGCATTTCAGCAGTATTTAATGAAAGAAGAGATGGTTGAACAAAGCAATTTCATATACTATTCAACAAGCAGCTCTTTATGAAACATTAACAATAGCTGTCATCTTTGGACAATAAAAAAGGCTTCCAATTACTTCCTTCTAAGAGAAAAGCCAAATGCAGCTGAGAGCCTCACGAGCAAAATTATTTTTAATACCATTGTGGAAAAGGAAAATGTGTGACCTAGTTCTTCATTTAATATTTTACTGGACTTGAAAGTTAATTTGACTTTGTGTTCGATTTTCTAGGAAGTTTCTTCTCAACAGCTGTGCAATTTGGGCACAGAATTGAATAGAATTGAGAACTCTCCTTTTCTCTCCACTTTTTTTCTTCACATGCTAAAGACAGGAGAAAGGGAGGAGATGACATTTAATTAATGTAAAATATGAAGAAAAAAAGGAAGTCTGTGATGTAAAAAATGTCATATAACTTCATTAAAATTCCTTTAAGATGCAGCAGGGAGATTTATAGGACTGGTAGATGGAAGAGTGTAAAAGATTGATTATCTTTAGCTGTGCTGTTGTTCACTTACAGTATAAATCATGGGTAGAGGCTTTCTCTAAACTGCATCTACCTCTTGGTCTTTCTCTTCTCTCCCATATATTTTGGGTCATTTGTAAAAGGAGAAAACACACCCTGATCTCCCTATCTCCACGTCTCTCCCTCAACATAGATTGTACATTTTTATGTGAATTCTTTCTCTGTATGTTAATTTTAATTACCATTTCTTCCATGAATTTTGGTCTAAAGCAGAGCTGGTCTGGAAGTATACAACACCCTTTTTCATCCAAAATTTTGTGTCAAAAAACTGGGATTTTCAAGGGATGTCTGTGTTTCTGCAGTCATTCAGAAGGCTGGATGGAAGAGCATCTGATCAAACATGTCTTAGAAAATTAAAATTACCAGTAGAGCTACAGAGGCCCTTATAGCTTCATGTCTCAGTTCCCATTCTTTCTGACATGGAGCCTGCACTCTCTCACAAGAGTTCTCTCACAAGATTTCCACTTGGACTCAAAAGAACCTATCCTGTGAACAGTTGACAAATTAACGTCTAATCTTAGTTAGAAAATTGAGGTTGTAGTAGAGGGTGCTGCAAAATAATGGGGTGAAAATCTATTTAAACTTCACAAACCATTTCCTACATCACTTAACTTACTGCAAGGTGCTTAGGGAGTTGCAGAGCTGTCCAATCACTTTGTTATTAACAGAAAAGCCCCCTGTGCACAGCTTTTCTCTGAACTATTTCACCTGTTAAAGGGAATTTCTCGCTATTGCTGTCTGTGTAACACAGTTCATTGTTTTCTGCTTGTACATCTAGAGACTTTTAACTGGTTCTGTGCAGATTTACAGCTGGGTTTTCTTACAGTGTTACCTTTCTAACAGTATTTGATGAAAATAAAGGGAACACAGAACAAACAGTTCTTGCTCTTCTACACTACTTGTCTGTCTTAAAACTGGCTGTTGTAGAGCTGCAAATGTAGGTTTACAGGAATAACCATGCTGATAGTATTGGGCTGTCCCAGAAGGATGTGTTCATGATGTCCTTTAATGATCCTATGCCCATCACACAGCCTCAGGTATTTCCCAAGAACAGATTATAATTGTACTTGTTTTCCTACAATCTGACCTAGTTGTAGGAGGAGATGGTGAAAGTCAATGCAGTCAATGACCTTAAAGCTGAAATATTAAAATAGTGTGGAAAGGTCTAATTATCATAAAGGTCACAGAATAAATATTTGTTGCAATTCTCTTATTTCCAGAAGCCAAAGAAAATGCAGCACAGCTATCAAAATTGCTCAGTGGCTTTCAGAAATGCTTGATGTTTACTTTGGTGGGTCAACATTAGTAGAATCTCTTTAAACAGGAGAATTGTAGCTGAATTTTTAACAACTGTGTAAAATAAGATTAATATATATTTCATAAAGCACTTGCTTAAAATTAAGGGTAGGAGGGATGAAAACTATCACCAATATTCATTCGCCCAACTTCAGAGAGATATAAAAAACAAGAAATTTAATAGTTCATGGAAAACCAATTTCAGAGTAAGACAGCTCCTACGAATGGAGCTACAATTAGATTCAATTCCAAAATGCTTCATAGGGAGAAAATTCTACCAACAAATACATGAAAAAGTTTTACACAAAAACTTTTTATTTCAGGACCTTCTATAATTTTAAATAAATGTTGTGTTAGCTCAAAATATCAAATTAAGTGGAAAAAATGTTCTTTTAAAAGTTTGAAGCATGAAATTTCATACTAAAATATTTCCTCATTCTACAGCTTAGCTTTCTACTTCTTTTCCTTCCACCACACTCAATTTCAGGCTAAATGTAGACGTTGCCAAGAACAGGTGATTTTCTCTCTTGATCACCAGGTGATTCCACAGTAAATGGGATGCATGGTTCTGTCACAGCAATTTTACACTGAAATAACTCTGATGATGTTATTAATTGTTACTCTTCTGCATATTAGTGAAACTGAAAAGAGATTTAGCTGCAGCATCACTCAGTGGCGTGAAATTTTTACTAATCAGAAACTTTACTTTATCCTTGTCTTTGGTTGTGATGTTGACTTTGCTACATTGAGAGTGGGAGAGCTTTTTAATACAGGTTTGTGTTTATATAGTCAGCTTGTGAAGCTCCAGCAAGGTATTCCTCTCCAGAAGGGCCTGTGCTTCTATCCCCATGGGCATGTATTTCCTGGAATGTCTTTGAGTATCATTCGAAAGAAGAAACGAATTTGAGAACCAGCATGACTAAGGTCTATATAAGGTTGACATTTTTAAATTTCAAGGATAAATACACAGGCATAATGAAAGTGAATATTTAAAAAGTGTGCACAAGATTTCTGGTGTTGAGAATGATAATGACCTGCTTAAGGTAAAGCCTGTGCAAAACCAGATTGTCTCATCTCCATGCAATTTTTAAAGCCAGTGAATTTCTGTACTCAAAAAACCCCAACAATCTGGGGTAGAAAAGAAATGCTACACTATTTGCTTATGAAAAGTCTCTTTTTGAGTGGATAGTGAAGTGGCAGCTAAAGATCAGTGTGTATTTCTCCAGACCCTAAAGGGGAGCTCTTCAGAACCAGCACTATAGTCCTCCACAACAGAATTTGACTTGAGATCATCGTTTGTCTCAACATCTAAGTTACCACTCAAATCATAGAATCATTTAGGTTGGAAAAGACTTTTGAGATCATAAAGCCCACACATTAATCCTTCTCTACCAAGCCCACCACTAAGCCATATCCTCAAGCACCACATCTAGACAGCTTTTAAACACATCCAGGGCTGGTGACTCAACCCCCTCCCTGGGCAGCCTGGTCCAATGCCTGACAGGCCCTTTCAGTGAAAAAATTTTCACTCTTACTCTTTTTCATTGTCTTAAAGATGCCTTTGCAAGCTTCTGCTAACTTCCAGGCACTTGGCTTACTAATATCAAATATTTGATGTGTTTCAGATATCAACATGGCAGGAGAACCAAAACCATACAGACCAAAACCTGGCAACAAGCGGCCACTTTCAGCACTTTACAGGTAAGTGAGATTTCACCTTAACTTACCTGGACTTTATTAGAGAAATTATGGTTTTTCCATTCACTCTTTGATGTTTGTACAAAATATAATCAAATTTCTGTCCACACCAAAAGGGTTTGAGTGTCTGTAAAGAGCCAGTATTGTAGTGTCTGACACTATGTGTATCTGGTGACTGAAAACCAAGATGTTCCAACTTCTGGAGATGGAGGTATTACACATAGAATCTTGCTAAACTAAAGTGCTATTTGAAAAGAAGTTTGACAGGGACACTCTGCTAGGATGAAACAGCAGAACACAATCATCTTGCATGGGCTTTGTTCCAGGGCTGCTAAAACCACTGGAGTTGTGCTTGGTGAATGTTAAGTGCTGTAAGACCCCACCCAAGTGCTCAGTCTGGAATTCAAGCTTTGAATTTAGATGTGTTGCACTGAAAAGATGTTTGTTTATTTATTTGTTTATGCATTGGTAATTTAATTTTCCCTCTGCACCTCTTTCTAAAGTAAAAATGGAAGTGCAGCAGAAGAGAAGATGACTTTAAGCCCATATAAAAGTGTAATGTTTAACAAAATTATAATGAAGTACTCAAAAAATCTGTCATTTACTAAACCCACTCACAAAAAGAGTGCTGTGGGGGGTTCTGAAGTGTTTATTAAAGTCTCCGCTTCCAGAACTACAATCAATTTGTTTGGTTTGGTTTTAAATTGAGCTCTATTTCAATTTTTAATCCTTATGCTTTATTACTTGGCCGTTGCCTTGTTCTTGTGATGTTTTTATTTGCAGTAATCCCTGAAATAACTAATTTCAGAGAAACAGAACTGGTTTGTCATTGTTTTGTGTGTCAACCAGCTTCTAACAGGACTGGACTTTGTCCTTGGGTGTTCAGAAGGACATCGATAGTGTCCTCTATTCCCAGGTCACTTTCCTCAAATAGCTTGAACAAACTTGAAGAGATCCCACAGAAAAACTAAGCTCAGTGAAGACTTTTACAGCCAGAAGCATTTTAGATCAGAGCCTGCATGCTACATAATAGTAATGTAAAGCTTTATCCTATAGTTGCCCTTGGCTGAAGTGATAGAAATACTGTTTGTGGGAAAGAACCCCTGATTCTATTGCTCTCAACTGCAAACTGTTAAACTCTGTAGGTGCTACTGGTAGCCATGGTCTACTGTGTCCCTCTGTCAGTATTTCAAAGGATTTTTGAAGATGTTCTGAGGTTTCTGGCATTTACATGCACTTCCACCTGTGAGTTTCTGAATGGTTTCACATAAATACTTATTCTGCAGACAAGACAGAGACAAGAGAGAGACCTGTGGAAAGCTCTGAGAGAACTTTAAAGCTAAGGAAGATCTTGTGCCCTTTCATGGACTCCATGGATGGAGTTAACGGTGTTCATAGGACCCCACACGGTGCTTCAATTTGGATTTGTTACCAAAACACACCAGTAATGGGGCTGTTGTTGAACAGAGTGTGCATGGCCTCAAGGCTTTTTCTTTTTCCTACTTTTCAATGAATAGGTTGAGGGTGGACAGTAAATTGGGAAGGAATAGAGCTGAGAGAGCTTGCCTAATCTGGCCAAAGAGATATTCTATATCATATAACATCAAGCTCAGTAATGAAAACTGGGGAGGTTTTTGCTTCCAATGTAGCTGTTGCTTGGAGACTGCCCGGGCTCCCTGTGGGAGGTGGAAAGCAGTTGCCTTTGCATCACTTTTTTTTTTCTTTTCTTTTTTTTTTTTTTTCTTCCTCTTTCCTTCCCTTATTACACTTCATTTATATCAATCCACGAGGCTTTTTGTTTTTCTTATTCTCTTCTTCATCCCGATAGAGAACAACCGTAGGGGAGTAAGATAGTGACTGTGTGGTGCAGGGGCAACCAAAAAGATGGAGAAAGTTAAGAGGGGAGTGTTTACTTTAGATGTGATTTTCACTAAGAGAGGATTGCTTAAAAATTTATCACAAAATAATCACTGTGAGAAGGGAGGACTGAGAGCAGTAGGAACAGGATAATGGATTTCAGAACAAAGTTCAGTAAACACAGAGAACTGGTAAGCAGGATATCTTGGGAAGAAATTTTAGGAGCAAAGAGAGTGCAGAGAATCTTGCACCGACTGTGCTTAAGTTAGAACAGAAAACTCTTGACGCAGAAGAAGTAGAATAGAGCAATAACGTGACAGCATCAAGGTTCTTTCACATCCTGAAAAGTGAAAAGGAATTGTACAAAATGTGAAATCAAAACCCCATGACTGGAAGCGAGTAGAAAAGAATAGCAGAGTCATCTAACAGGATATCAAAAATGCTAAGGCACATATATAAAAGGCAACAAAAAGATTGCCATTAAATTCCTTTGCTTTTTTATACTGCTGTTACTTAGGAGGAAAGGAGAGCAGACAGTGGATGATACAGAAAAGGCTTCTTTTTTTTTAGCATAGAGGTTAGTTGACCAGCTCTTAAAATCAGTTTTAACCAGAGGGTATGGACTAAAGGAATTGGCTGTCCAGTATTTGAATAAATGAATTCCATGGAAATGGATGATAAGATTCATCCTAGGGTGTTTAAAGGACGAGCTGAATCTGTGTGTGGACTGTTAATGATCATTTTCAAAAACTTATGGAGGTCACCTAAGGTGGAAAAGCAGTGGGTATGGGCAGGTGTTATACCTATTTTTAAAAAGAGGAGGACCCAGAAGATGATCAAATCAGCACAGCTTTTATTCCTAGAAATGTACTAGAACAAATGATTAGACTATCAATTATCAACCCCTGGAGGATAATAAGATGGTGAAAAAAGTCAGGAGCAAATTACACTGAAGCAATATCATTTCCTTCTCTGAAATGATAGTGAATTCAGTGGGTAAAGAGGGAACAGTAGAGGTGTTCCATGGTAATTTATACAAGCTTTGACACTTACCACAAGTGGAGTTTTCATAAACATGTAATTAACACAGAGCAAATTCTGCCTGTGATGTTATATACAGGTAACTTGCTTATGTGTCCAAGTCATTAGATCCACTCTTGCCTGGAATGGTATGGAGAATGGAGAATGCTTGGTCATGCCTCAGTTCAGGAGACACGTTTTGTGGGGTTTAATCCTTTATAGTTTTATAATCTGTGTGGAATTAATCTCATTTAATCTTACCTATGTGAAATGTAGCATAGGCCTAAATGTGAGACATATTTTCTTTTTTTTTTTTTTTAACCAAATAGAGGAATAACTAGATGCAGGATGGATCTGTATATTTAGAAACCTTCATATTATTAACCCTGGGCATAATCATTAAATAACTCCAGATACACTTAGGGTAGTGCTCAGGAATCAGTTGAAATCTAACATAGCTGTAGCTTCAGCAGCATTCCTCCTTATTTGCGTCGCTGTTCAGTATGTGAGGGGGCACCTACATCCCAGAAGGTCCAAAATTGTTGTGAATTGCCTTTTTTAGCACAGCACTTCTGCAGAAAACTAAATGCCTGACAAATCTAAATCTTAAAAATATTTTGCATCTTGTTATTTTGGACTAGCCTCGAGCAGAAGTTAATTTTACTGGCTAGCCTTCGTATCTTTGAAACACAAGGCGAAGATTAAAGGTGCTGAAAGAAATGTGTTAGAGTGCCTTGGGAGCATTGTTGTGGGAAACTAAAGGCTTACACTTCATCTTTTTAATTTAGTGGTGTTTTGATCAGTATTTTACTAAAGCAGTTCTCTTGTCAGCATATGAAAGTCCATCTACTGGTTTTTCCTCTGGGTTGATGCCCCAATGTACCAAAGTACAATCAACCACAAATACTCTAGTGAACTGACATTCTGTTTATCCACATCATAAGAGAATATTTTATTTTTCATTTCTGTCCACCCCATGTTCTGTGAGGTGTTAAATATATGTCTGAAAGCTTTTCCTCCATTTCGGACATCTTTGCTGGGGTTATTAGCACAGGACATGGCTCTTCTAGTTCTGAACTCTGGAGGTTGCTAATGGCTCCAGCCCAGTTGCTCCAGGAGTGGACCTGAGCCCCAGGCCAGGCAGAGCAGATCCACCATGCACACCCTGTCCATGGCTTGCCTCACCTTGGGATGCACTCACCATGTCCCTTCTGTACAACTGTCTGCATGGGATTCAGCTCAAAGTTTTCTCTGGCACCCCTTCTAAGCAGTAAGAAAGTTGCAAGGATTTTAGAAGAGCAGGGCAGGACCACCTCTTTTTGAGTCTCTTGGAATAATGAAAAGAATTCTGTGCTGGAAGCTAGCAGAATAGGGGGACTTTTAGTGACATAAAAATATGTGCAGCTACTGCAGGGCCTGCTGCACTGAGATGGTGGTGGTGAGGACCTGGTGGAGACTGGAGGCCATAGGGAGCCAAAACTGGTGCAACTGGGAGGCAGTTGGGAGCAAACTGCCTCGGGTCACATCCAGCTCTGCCTTCTGAGAAAACGAGTTTGTTTACTGAAGATGAACCCCCCAGAAGTGAAGTAAGAGGTGTATACTGTAGGAAAGCAGGGGAGTAGGGGTTGGAAGAACACTGGGAAGCCAAGTTACTCGGCACTGCTGGGCCATCTAGTTACTCTCTTTGCTCTACACAATTTCATATTGTACTTAACCTATAAATATTTCCAAGGCCAATTTAGCTAAGACTAACCCTCCCCATGTGGGTTGTTATCACCTTTGCCAAACTCCAAGCTTCCTCATAAGGCTGCAGTAAGCAAACCTGGCCTATCCCCCATGCCACATCTTGAAGGCCCAGTGAGGAGTTACTCAAGCCCCAGCTGCCTCGCCAGGGATCCGTCCAGCTGAGGCATGTTCTGGAGGGAAACAATAAGCAGGATGGATTTAGTGGACAAATTAACAAGACCAGAATATACTGGGAGAAATCATCTCTGTTGCCTTGGCTGGCCGGGTTTCCACCCCACGGCGGCTGAGTTTCCTCAGCACTGCCCCATCTACAGCACACAGTGGCCCTAGCAAAGGCATCTCGTGAGGGCAAGTTCTTTCCAAGCTTGTCTCCAAAGTTTCAGGTCACAAAACTGATTGAATTATATTGCCCATCTTGCATTTCCTTGGGTTTTGCAGATTTATTTTACAGAAGAGGCTTTAGGAACTGCTTATAGTCTTTCTCTACTTGTTCTCTGCTTCTCAGATTTATTTCAAGATATTGATTACAGAGTTTGGTGAGGTTTGGTTTGCCTTTCAGTCCCCAAAGTCTTCCACTAGTTTGAGCTGTTGGGTTTTCTTGAGCACTGCCGGGTGTCCATTATTTCAGGAGAAGTGTGAAAGGCACAATGATGGGCAGCGTGTTCCCTTCTTCCAGGGTAGGAGGTTTCTTGAGATCATTCCTCCCATTTGAGAGTATAGCAGAAACTCAAATTCTGTGCCAAACAGGTATTGCTATTCTCTTGGAATATTGCAGTAGTTTGCATAATTGCTGCTGCAGTGTGCACCAGCAGTATGCTTTAACCTCCTGACATGTCATAACAATAACTTCAGGTATAAGGACCTTTCTTGATTGAATATTGTCCTGGATTTCCAACAACTTGCTTCTTTAGTCTTGTTATTTTCTTCTTAATGCATTTGTGTGACCCTTTTTATTTCTGACCTACAGACACGGTCCAGATAATAGAAAAAAAAAAGTGATCAGTGATTTTCTGACACTTGCATTAAATTGTGATTATGCCTCTTAATTTATTCAACATATTGAACAACAACCACAAAATCATTTATGCCTATAGAACACATTTTTTGGTGAATACATCATATTAAGATTACATAGTGTGATGATTTTGAATCAAAAGAAGCAAAAGACTTTTGAATCAAAGTGCTGCTTCTTTACACAATTGTATCTTCTTGATGCCTTTGATTACCTTCATAAAATGAGCTATTTTATATAGAATAAGCTATTTTATTTCAGTGCAATGGGAAGGATCTGAGTGTTGCTCTACAGCTCCTCTGACAAAAGATCATTTCTAGGCATGTTTAAATGGAGATAATTTTAAGTCCAGTAGGATATTATTTATATTCATTGCATCAAAGAATGTTCTCATTGATCACATTTGAAGCAGTCATTATTGTATAGAAAAAAAAGTTTATTTAGTCTGAAATTCTCACTTAAAATTCACAGCAAACAGTGCAAATATTACTTGTCTAGAGTACTTAAGTACCATTCTTTGAATATTAAAAATACACAAATACAAAGCTACAGCAGAACCAGTGATTCAGTTTGGCCTGATTTTTTGTTTCTTTTTTTTCAAGGAAAAAATCCAATGTCAAATTACAAATATTATAAGAATAAACAATAAAAAAAAAGCTTGCTAATGGAAGGCAGCTCTGCACTTCTGAATTATGTGCCTGTAACTATGATCAATTTGGTTCCAGAGACATTTAAACAGCAAATCCATGTGCTCAGAGGGTTTGGGAGAGCCAGCCAAGGACATAAATTTGCCCTTGCACAGGATCCAGAGCATTAATGTGCAGCACCTCTTAAGTTTAGAGGGCAAAATGGGGGTGGGACTCAGGTCCTTAGTAGCACCCAGGAAAATCTTTGCTTCTGAAGATAAGTCCCAGATAGAGAGAGAGTTCAAAAACCAAAACAGATCGAATGCACTTGTCATCTTGATTTGTTCTTTCAGTCCTATTATTCCTAATCCGTGTGGTAACTCTATTAGCAACTAGGACAACAAAACACTCTATTTCTTCTTTTGTTTTCATTTTTCCCTTTATTATTTTTAAAATACTGCGAACTCCCTTTGAGGATCTATCTGCAGAGCCCAGGACAGCTACTCTCGCTCAGGTTGGATATGCTCAGGCATATCCTGAATCTGACATTTTTCTGATGTTTGTTCATATTCACCTTCACCAGAGTTGTTAAACTACGGTCTTGGCTTAGATCCATTTTGCAGTATGTCCTCCATAAAGACCAGCACTTCCCTTTGTTCCCATCTCTTCTCAAGTTATTCTTTACATTTTAGACTTACACAATCTTTTCTCAGTTGTTTTGTTGGGTTTGATTTGTGGTGTTTTTTTGGGGTTTTATTTTTTTTAAGGGGAAGCCATTAACACCAGCTTAAAGACACTGGCAGAGGAGCTGCATCCCTTTTCCTTGCTCAGTACTTTTCCTCTTGGAGAAGATGATATATGGTATCACATGACTGCTGTTGTTTTCTTCCACAAAAGCCCAGACACCATAATCACATTCATGTTCAGAGATTAGCAAGTTTGGAGAAGAACAGCCTGTTCTTTTATTGCCTTTTTTTTCTTTTTTTTCTGGTGCTTAATCTTCTTTCTTACTTTTTTCATCTCAGATGAAGCCTGCAGCAATATACTATGGCTAAAGTAGCTAACTGTAAAACTGTATTTTTTCAGTGTGAGTTTTTAATCACTGTTTATACCACAGTGGAACAGAAAACATATTCACAACCTTCCAGTGGCATTGAAATTATTATTACTCCTTTCTTCCAAGAATTTGTGCTTCTAATGCAAATGAAAAACTTTGGCTTGCAATTCCCAAAGTAAATTTCTAAAAGATCCAGAGCATTGATGGTTTTTCCTGCAGGCAAACAGAAATAGTGCTTTTAGTCATTCATTCAGTTTAAATCTTGACAGTCAGCCCTGGTCCTATTTCTTAGGAGATTTCTACGCTTTATTACTGCATGTCTTCTTACATTTAAGAAATAATCAGAGTGTGAATTGAGTGTGTTCTATCAGAAAGACTGTCTTCTGTGGATACTCAGCTGTGTTTCAGCTTAAAAAGGAAACGGATAGTACTGCAACATATAAAAAAAAAATCAAACAGATGCTGTGGTCATTTTTCCACATTGGAGTTTTAGTGAAGTAAGCATCCTAGAAATAGTATCTGGTTTTGCAACCACTGCTGTTTGGTAACTGTCTTATTAACTTTATAGAGGCCTTTAAAAGGAAGGACATAGGGCTCATGACACGAGTAGAGAAAGCCTGTCCTAACAGGCAAATGACCAGTGGGATTGATCGGAGCTGCAGGGGAAGGCTGCTCTTCAGAGCAGCACTTTGTGGGCTCCCAGTTAGGCACTGGTTCTCACATGGTGTGACACCTCTGATGGTACAGAAGGCTGTAATTGGGTCTGCAAGCTGCGAGGGCACAGGCTTTCCAACAGCAACAGAACTGGGATGCTGGGTTATAGAGTTAGTATTCTGTGAATAAATGAGGAAGGCTGGATAAATGAGAGGCTATAACTTATTGTGTTGAAGTCTTATGAATATTATTGGAAGAAGAGATTTAAAGTATACCTAGTTTAAGAGAAAATGGATTGATACAATTACAAAACATGGAAGGCTCTGCTGTGTGCAGCTCAGGAACAATAGCAACATTAATATGCAGTGAATCATTAACAATGGAATTGCTCTGCAAGTTTATTTCTTAGTGAATTCTACTAGTCCTGGAGTACACTACCTGAAAATACATTATCCATCCTGCCAGCACCAATACTTTGATGGCACTGTTGGTTCTTAATGTTAAATACAGTTGGATTTTTTTAAAGGCTAGGTTAGAAATTGCATGCCTTTTTGATAGATTGTGTTGCTGGATTTCCCAGAACTTGTGGCAAAAGCATTGCCTATTTTATTGAGAAGTGACCAATGTATTGATAACTGCGTGAATTTTTTACCACCCCTATGAATGAACAATTTCTCACATCTCTTGGCATAAAAACATTTCAGACTCATAAGAGTGAGACTTTTGTAGGAACCAGCACGACAAACGCGTATCATACACTGTCAGAGCAATGCCCCCACTCTAACTACTTCTAGGTGTTAGCAGTGTCATTGAGGGAAAAGGAGATTAAGTGTCTACCCTTGGGAACCTCAAAGGCAAAGCCTGCATTAACCTTCATCTATTCATGACTGCAAATAGCCAAGCAGTAAAGGAGTATTGATTGTGTGCATTAGATCAGTCAACAGTGTTTTGTTCAGTCCACCCTGATGAACTCATTCTAGATGGCTTTGGACCAGGTCATATTGACCCGAATCATCTTTGAGATAGAGCAGAAGAGGGTCAGCTGACATCAGCTTCACACAAAGAATGACTAAAGCTGTCAGAAAGAGATAGCTAAGGCACCACTATATTCCTTTTCAAAATTTTTTCTTTTGTTGGGAGCATAGATTTTTGCAAGTTTTAGCAACTATTAGCATATCACAGGAAAAACAAAATTAAAATTGACAGCAGCAGCGTGGACTTGGTTTCACTCTCCAGAGCTTGTTTCCTTTGATCACTTGAACAAAGGTACCAAATCAAGCATTAATTTTCAGTTTAGGAAGGGAGTAAGAGTTAGGAGTGTTCTTACCTGAAGGAAAATTAGTGCTTATTCTTGATTCTTGCAAGAATGTCACTTTGAATCCTTTCTTCATGACTGGAAACATCATACAGATGTGGTGTACAAATTAAATTCAGTTTCGTTTCCTTATCACTCTGTTTGGCTTCAGAGACTTCTCTTGGGTGGCGTGGGAAGAAACTGCAATCCATAATTATCTAAGGGGGTGTGTTCATATGTAGAGACTGAAATAATTTCTCTCTAGAAGGAAGAAAAGAAAGAATTTTTCTTCTGTAAATTAAGATAGGCTTTTATTAGGCCTACTTGCATTGTATAGAAACATTGGAAGTTACCAAACGTTGTAACACACGTACATTCCAAGGAAAGGAATGGGAGGACAAAATGTGAGCAATACTATTTTACACATTTCTGAAGGAAGATGTTTTCTGATCATTGACTGTGTTCTTCAAGCCACATGAACATGCAGGGAAAATGCAACCCTGGGTGATTACTGTGAATGGCAACTACCTCAGTTTCTTTTGAAAGGTCCCTTGAGTTGTCTTTGGTTATCATTTTAAAATTAAATTAATTTGCAAATGTGGTGAGCCATAAACCTGAATATTTGACTGCACATACTTCTGCTAAATCTTTTGTTCCTAAAGCTGTACAGCACAGAGATAGACATGCTTGGCAGGTAAATGAGTCAGCTACATCAATCACACAGAATATATATTTATTTAATATACAGCCAATTCATCAAGCAACTGCTCTTTAGTTGGCCTGACTTTCCTACATGGATTGAATGAAAAGCTTGAATCCTCTGGATTCCTTTTGGAAGTATTCACTCTTCCAATCCCCTCAAAAACTGCAGTCGTGATTCATGTGCTTTATAGTCAAACAGAAAATTTGTGATATCAGAAATCATATCACACGTAGTTTATCTTCCTTGGGAATTCTGATTTGAAGATGATTCATCTAAAACAGTTTTGGTTCCTGAGCACCACTTTTCCCTGATTCAGTGTAGACAATTTTGTTGCATTAAAATTCAGAATAAGAACCCTAATGAACACCTTAAATTCCCTATGTTTTTCTTACTAGCTCCTTAGAGATGAAATTATATGATCACCATGAGGAAAAACTTATTGACTCCTAATGAGTTGCCTTGGAAAATGCTTTGACTAAAGTCCATTTGCTTGCCTAGAGCACTAATATTGTCCTGTATGTAAATAGGTTTGGGGAAGGAGAGGTGAGGATTCTTTAGCCAAAACCAGTATTGATTTATGTGTCTTGGCTCAGGCCTCATATATAAAATACATCTTGCCTGTGATCTTACTAAGACAATTATGTAAGGAAAGTGGAGTTCACTTTGGATCTTCCTGTCCTTAAGTGATTTGTTTACAAGTCAAAGAGGAATTCTCATGTCATTAATCTAGCCACGTTTCCTTGCGTGTTTGTCTGCCATCCTTGAAAGTTTTGCCCATCTACATGTTCAGTCCCCGTCAAAGATGGGCTTTAGATAATTGGCATTAATGTAAGCAAACTTAGCAGGAAAGGAAATAAAGAAATACACAATTATGTTAATCAGGTCTTGTAAAATGTCTCCCCAAGGCAGGTTGCAAAGGGTAAAATTCTGAATGGGCAATTTCTAAGGTCCTTGTTCAAACAGAGTGTGACAGAGCTGTAGCATATCAATCAGGATCAATTGGTTGCTTATGTCTGTTTGCTTTACAGTGACTGATTTTAGTGGAGCAATTTACATAGTGTAAATAGTTTTTTCTCCTGCAAAACTTATCCATTACATGGAGATAAGAAAGCAGCCCTTGCAGAAAATCTTAGCCCAGAACCAAAGGGAAACAACGTCAGTCTGCCACGTGCCCGTCACGATACCGATTAGCCCGCCTCCAGCCTGCTCAAACTGACACGCTGCCTTGACATTTTGACAAAGTGAAGTTTTCTGATGGGAAAACCAATTCAGGAAGGAAAGAAAAATCCCGACTTCCTTACTATTCCTACATAATTAAAGCATTATTCCTTTTATTTACTGTCCAACCTAGTATTTCTTGCACATTTGTGTGCAATTATGCAAGACTTCCTCAAAATTCTGGAGAATTTGGTGTACTACAGACTAGGAAAGAAAGGTAAAAAAATCTTTACTGTATATTGATAAATGTCACCAGTAAATATGATATAGGATGTTATTTTATATGGTGTTGCAGTTTTAAAACCTTTCTATTAATTTGCCATATATTGAATGACCAATTTGAAAGGCCAACAGATAACTGTATTCCTTTACTATGAGGAACACTTGAGCTGATTTAACATAATGCAGCAAATTATCTAAAACCATTTAGTCAAATATACTAAAGAGGGGTCAACCCTAGGGCAGCACTATTTAAATCAAGTTAAATTCCATCTTGAGAATGGATTTCAAATAGATTCTTAATTGAAGCATTTTGTCCACAGGGCATTCTATCACATACTTTGCATTTCCAAGCCAAATCCACCAGGATGTCCTCCATCAGGATAGTCTCTGCTCATTTCAAAGTCTCTGGATTAGGAAGTGTGTAAATATCTTCCGAGGCTTTCATTCTTTCCTCATTTTGTTTATAGTTAATCTCTGGAATTAAACCCTGGGTACTTCCCAGCTCTGTTTCACTTCATCAAGCAGAAAACCAGGAATCAAAATCATAACAATAGATGGGCTTTAACTCATACAGTAAAGAGAAGCTGCAAAGAAAGCACAGATGTTTTCCTGTAGTGCTGTGATTTGCAGAAGGACAAGTTGGTCCTTCAAGCTTGCGTGGTGGCTGCACAGAGCCTGCAGGAAAAGGATGCAATCCTGCACACGAAAAGCCTTGTTACTTTACTGCTCTCTGGCAGTACTGCCTAAGCACAGAGGATTCCAAGCTAAGCATTTTCGTGGTGCTGCGAGGGTTTTGGCATGGGAATGGCAGTCTGGGAGGGAAAGCGTTAGTGACAGCATTGGCACTGCCCTGGAGAAGCGTTCCCCTGAGATTTGGGATACCCAGCTTTGGGATTCCACTGCGCTTCCAAGGCCACCACTGGTCACCTCTTCTATTGCTTTACATCCATGTGGATCACAGCCTCAGAAAGAAATGGAAAGGTGGGGTATAGCCATGAGGACAACAGAAAAGTTACTAAGCTTTAGATATATTTGAGCCTTTCCTCAAGCCTTATGCAAGTTGTCCTTACCACGGCTGGACATGTAACCTTGTGACTTTTATTGATGAAACCTTTGCTAAATGAATTAGAGCTGCAAATGCACTTGTTGGGTTTTCTACAGAGGTGACCTGCAGGAAAGGTTCATTCTTAAAACAATGGCAAAATATTTACAGTGCTTTTGTTTGCTGTTAGACCTATTGACAGTTCTATTTCAGATGTTTTTTTGTGGCACTGAATTGTTTTCAGATGGGGTGAACTGGTGAGACCTCTCCTTGAGTACTGTGTCCAGTTCTGGGCAC
>VWZY01010252.1:36024-70197 GCA_013399075.1 Chloroceryle aenea
GTGGTGGCTGCACAGAGCCTGCAGGAAAAGGATGCAATCCTGCACACGAAAAGCCTTGTTACTTTACTGCTCTCTGGCAGTACTGCCTAAGCACAGAGGATTCCAAGCTAAGCATTTTCGTGGTGCTGCGAGGGTTTTGGCATGGGAATGGCAGTCTGGGAGGGAAAGCATTAGTGACAGCATTGGCACTGCCCTGGAGAAGCGTTCTCCTGAGATTTGGGATACTCAGCTTTGGGATTCCACTGCGCTTCCAAGTACGCTCAAGGCCATCACTGGTCCCCTCTTCTATTGCTTTACATCCATGTGGATCACAGCCTCAGAAAGAAATGGAAAGGTGGGGTGTAGCCATGAGGACAACAGAAAAGTTACTAAGCTTTAGATATATTTGAGCCTTTCCTCAAGCCTTATGCAAGTTGTCCTTACCACGGCTGGACATGTAACCTTGTGACTTTTATTGATGAAACCTTTGCTAAATGAATTAGAGCTGCAAATGCACTTGTTGGGTTTTCTACAGAGGTGACCTGCAGGAAAGGTTCATTCTTAAAACAATGGCAAAATATTTACAGTGCTTTTGTTTGCTGTTAGACCTATTGACAGTTCTATTTCAGATGTTTTTTTGTGGCACTGAATTGTTTTCAGATGGGGTGAACTGGTGAGACCTCTCCTTGAGTANATCACAAACTAAATGTTTAGTTCCAGAGATAACATACTTTATTTTGTTAGAAACACTTTTCTTAAAGGCTGTGAAGAGACATTAAATACCTGGGAGGTTTATTTGCTGTTCTTCCTGACACGGAACTCAGTGAAAATTAGCACAAGAGAGAACTTTTGTATCATTTCCATGTCTTGTTAATTTGCTCAAATTAATTTGCTTTAAAAATGTCTGTAAAGGACTCCAAAATCACATGCTAATGGTCCTAACAAGCAGCTGGTATTTGTAGACTCTTTGAAGCCAGGGCACACTACAAAACTAAGGGCAGCCAGTCACAGCTACTGGAGCAGAAATACACTACAATAATGTAGACAAGGGGGTTATATCTGTCTTCTTTGGGTGGACACTGCTAGTATAAAAGCTTCAGGAAAAATCAGGAAAGTTCTTAGACCCATACTAAATTTTATGTTTAAGGTTAAAAAACAAAATAGTCTATGTCTTCCCTAAATCATGGCCATCAAACCAAAACATTTTACCTGAAAAATGCAAAAAAGTACAAAGTATTCCTTGTTCACTCTACACTTTGCACATAAATACCTGCACAAGGCATTTGAATTTGTGAAATCCAAAGGGATAGATATGCTCCTTTGTAGATATCTGATTTCCAAAGCACTGTTTGTTAGGTAAATGGGATTTTTTCCAAGTTAAGCTGCTAGAATAATAGGTCAGGCCCTTCTATTGTTGTTAAATTGTGTATGGGTCACCAACTAAATTTTATACTGACAGTGGCTGTTTTAAATTTCTCATAGAAATGTTTTGAAATACAGTAAATACGTGTATATTTAAAACTTCTGTTATTCTCTTGACAGACTTGAATCAAAGGAGCCTTTCCTGTCCGTTGGGTAAGTAGGAATATGTATATTTTCATGGATAATTATTTATTGAACTGCTGTACAATATGATTTATGATATGTTGAATATGAACACCCTGTTCCTATATTATGGCAATGTACTCTAAGCTTAGAAAAAATAGTTATTAGTCAATAAAGTCAGAAGCTGTGGGTAGCTCCCTTCTAAAAAATTCTAAGTAGTATGTTTTGCCTCTATGGACTAAACAAGGTTTATACTAAAAGACAGGTAGGAGTTAAATGTTGCATTGAAAGGTGGCTGGTGTTTATTCTGTTCTCACTGATCTTTCAATCAGAAACCATTTCAAGTATTGTCTCTGCCATTTGCCTCAGCCCCTTAACAAATGATTGATAGACTCCTGTAAAAAAATGTTGTGATGCTTCAATAACAGAAATGAAATCAAATTCATAAACAAATGAACCAAACCACAACACCTTTTTAGCCTAATTATCTATCACTACACTGATGTGCATATTATATATATTGTCTTTACAGTCTCACAGCTACTTAGATAGTTATGTGGTCTGATCTGTGTATTAAAACAATTACCTCATCTTTCGAAAAACTTATTTTTAAATGTGACATCTTCTAAGAAAAACAAGCACCATTCTTTTATAAAATGCAGACCTTTCTATATAGTAAAGGTAAGTATCTGCATTTTAGTTCTGAGTCTGAAGTTCACTTTTCATGCACTTTTCATTCTTTCCTTAACACTTTCCTACATTCTCACTCCCTGTTTTCCTTCAGAACTCTATATTCTTTGTCTCTTCATGCTCCTTTCCTCCCTGTGCATGACAGGCATCATTTGGCACTGAAGTAGCAATAACCTCTTCAGTGCAAGTCTAATGGGAGTAATAAGGAGCAAAATTTCATCAAGTATGTGATCTGTTCAGATAAATCTATCTACATTCAATGGTAAGGTTTTGGGCTAGAATACAAAGCTAACTTATAAACTAATATAGAAACCAGAACGTAGCCCCATGTCATCCTCTGTGCAACAAATACCATAACACTTGTCCCCCTTCCATCTGCAGAGAACAGCTTCTCCAGCTCTGGGTGAGTGCAGCCTGGAGGTCAGGAGCAGAAGTCAGGGGACTGCAAGGGCTCTGTGTGGGGGGAGGCTGCCAGGGCAGTCCCCAGACAGACAGGGTGTGGGGAACAGTAACACAGAGGGAAAGCTGGGGATCTTCACATGGAAGATGTTGAGAATCTATACATTTTAATTTCAAACTTTTTCATTCTTCAGCAGTTCCGCTTTCACACAGATAGAAAATTTTATATTGTGTAGAAAACAGACTAATACATTTGGCCAAAAAAAAAAAGTATTTTCCTAATTCTGCTAACTTTTGTTAGCAACAAATAACAAATATGCATCACAATAAATTCTTCTTCCCCTCTCTGACCCTAATAGCATCAGTAACAATGTGCTTCATAATTGAGAAAGGCAACAGAGCATGAAATCACCTTTTTTTTCCTCTTCTGCTTATTCTATTTGCCTTTTCCTTTTATTTAATCTCTGTTATTTCTGTCATCCAAGACTATCATTTTGTTAGTAATTCTAGGAAGTCAATACATATGCAAGCTGCTCATGCTCTGGGTTAATGATGAACAGTTCCTCAGATCTGTAGTCTCACCTACGTACAAGAGTGGATTCTCTAGAGTGGGCAAAATGATGTGTAAGAGAATGTTTCTGAAGGAAAGTCAGGAGGCTGAAACATTCTAGAGGGGAGGAGAAGGGAAAGGAAGTAAACAGGGACGCAGGAACATGAGAATAGAAAGGAAAGTCCAGGAAAACAAGTACACAAAGCAGCAAAAAGTGATATTTTCATACAATGGGAAATGGAGGCAAGAAGGAAGGACTGTATTTGCTGGGCATGTAACCTGACTGTGGAACAACAGTTTGTTTCAACTCACTGGGACTCAAACAGGAGTCACTGATCCAGAGGAGAGGTCTGCATTAGCACAACATTGCTATCTCCTGTTTCTCAAACTAGTCAGATGAACCCTGTCATAGATTGTTCTTTCCAAATTTAGCTCAGTTTGAATCTGACCTAGCAAATCACCTTCAACTGCATTGATACAATGCCTTGACACACCTTAAGTTGAAAAGAAGCAGGACTGTGTCGAGGGTATTTGGAGTCATATTCAATAGCCATTGTTTGGCCCAAACTGATGCTCATTTCAAAACAGAGGGTCTTGATTTTGGCCAGTTTTGTTTTTTTTACCTCAGTTTCTGGCAGGGTTCTTAAAATTCTTAGCATTTTGGAAGCCAAAGTACAGCTTTGCCAACATCTGTGATACACGCTCCTGTGGGGGAGTGGTTTGCAACAATTTTACTGATGATGTACACAAAATGAAATAGGAATTAGGTCACATTCTGTCTTGTCAATAGTTTGCTAAGAGTTTTATTACTAACCATTTAATTACTTGTGAAGCCTCCAGCTTTGGGTCTGAATTCATGTAGGGATCAGTTTTGTTCAATAAAAAGAATTCCTTCACAAGCAGATGCTAGTGTAGAATGAGAAGTTGGAGCATGTGCCTTAAATGTGAAGTAGAAATACCAGAGTGGAACTGTCATGCGTGACCAGCAAGTGACAGCTCGTATTGCTATGGTAGTGACTCTGTCTAATGCTTAATTTGGTTAACTTGTTTGATTTTTATTTAAATAGGAGTTTTATCAGAAGCAATTATTTTCAAAGAGTACCTCCTAGCTATGGCCTTCTTTATTCTCTTGCCATCTAATTCAAGGGACAGAAACTACAGCAAGGTTTCCAGACGTACTATGAACAACAAATAGTCAAAATGAAAAATTACCAACTTTCAGACTCTGTTTTTCCTATGAACTATTTGTTGACTGCCTGAAAATAGAGAACATCACAGAAATTATGATCAATACACAAGGAGTAAAGCTAAAGTATTTCTAAGTAATGTAATTTGTTCTGCAGATCTGACATTTTTTTAGTGTACAGGAGGACACAGGTTGGAAGTGGAAGCTAAATATTCTAAGTTAGTGAAGCAATACCAGAAGTCTGTATGTGTAGCAGTATTATTCCAATGTTCACATTGCTTTAGTAGTGATGGAGGAACCTGAGAGGTATCAAATAAGGCCTTGTCTCCTTGAAAAACTAATCTTTTTATTCACCTACACACAGAGGCATATTAGTCATGATTACACTTCTAAATCTGGAATCAAATGCAATTTGATTTCAGGCAGACCTTCTCTAGGTGTCTGTAGTTTGGTGTATTTTGTGTTCTGGCTGATACTTTATAGGCTATAAAACTGTCCTGCTGTGTAGAGCATTCACAGGAAAATAACATTCCAGTCATGTAAGTCATCTAAGGATGAGTAATGGTGATGCAGTTTTGCTGGGAGAAAGCAAAAATTATGTGAGGGGAGTTCAGCAAGAAGGTAAGGGAGGAGGAAGCAGAGAGAGCTAAAACTTGACAGTCTGAATTCCTTCACAGTCTTGTGGTTTGGGAAGAGATGCTGGAAGCAGTTCTCAGCACTAGATTGTTATGGTGGCTTAATTCAATAGACTGTATAAACCCAAATTTAGTCTCAGATGTGTCTGTATTATTAACTTTTAAAGTGCATTTCCCACAGTGATAATACACTTGAAATGAAACTTTCTGTAACTGTTTACTAACCTTGATGCATACCAGTGCAAGTGGAGCCCTCATCTGACAGGGACTGTGACCACGTGATCTAGGGTTACAGAAATGGCAGTACAATGGAAGTACAAATCTCCCCAAGCCCTCTTTTGTGCAGTCATTTTCTTAATATCCAAGTTGGTATGAAATTTATCTGTCTGGAAGAGAAAAGATGAATATATGGATCATTGTTTAAGGACAATGATGGTTGCTGAACATGAAGAGGAGAGGACATAAAATACATACTGAACTCCACAAATTTATTCTTTTCTTTTTTTAACAGTCAAACTGTGCAGCATGAAGTAAAAACCAGTTAAGCTACCCAAAAGTATGACAGAAGATGCAATATGTGATTTCCAAACCATGAATACTGTATTTTAAGGAGCTTAGAGTTGAGAAAAACAGGTTAATCCTGAAATCAGAAATGTCACCTGATCAAACTCCACGTTTGATATGCTCATCACAAAGTCTTGAATGTGGCAGAGAGGATATCGTTAATTCCCCATATTTTTGGGTGCCCTAACAGTGAACCAGTGAGTGGAGTAAGCCCTTAGAGGATGGAGGTAACTGTAAAGAGACGTGCCAGGCATAGTAAAGCAGGAGAATACCCAAACTGCACTGTCATCCCTGCATGCCCAGGAAAGCAAGAGCACAACTGTATAAGGAAACTTGAGAAAGATCCCTCCCTAACCAAACAAGATGTTCCTCAGAAATACAGGCACAGAACCTCCCTGCTCATTGCAGATAGGAAAATGTGTCTAAGCTCCTTCCAAGGCATGCCATGCCATGCCTAAGGCAAGCTGCAGAGGCCAAGGGGCCAGCCTTGCAAGTGGGCTGAGACACCTAGAGCAGGCAAAAGCAAGCCCTATAGGGCTCCCTGAGCAGAAGAAGGTCTTTTGGCAAGTTTCAAGAAACACTTTTTTGCAAATTAGAAAAGATATGTAGAAAGTTTTCAGCCAGATGATTCACACTTGCATCGTGTCTGTGGGAGAATTCCCTTACGAGAATGAATATAATGGAAAAATCCAGGCATGTGTTTAAGATTTTAATTTATCAATCTACTGTTCAGTGACATGCTGTAGAAACTCTAACTCATCACTTACTCCGTCACCTGTCAGTGACAGTCTTCTGTACTCGTCAAACCCAGTTAAATGACACTCCTGCAATGTATACAATATTACAAATAAATTGGGTAATCAATCACGTGTATGGTTTGACAGTAGTACCTTGAATACACTGAATTTAAAGCATTTTTAAGAGGCAGGACTCATTACTTTTGTAGTAAGAAAAAAGTAGCGTGTGGACATCAAGAATTTCCCAGTCACTCTACACAATTAAAGGACACCTTGAGCAAGGATTAGGCTGCTGGGACATGGAAAAGCTTTTTCATAACGTTACTATAAAATGTTCTCGTGGGAAACCTAAGTAATTGGAGAGTACTTTTTGATGACAGAAAAATAGTTTAACAGCAGGAGGAGAAAGGTGCCTGCAGAAAGATACTCTGATGGAATAGGGAGTACTGGATGTTAGCTATTTTATATATACATGTCTTGTTGGGACAAAAAGTCCCTTTTCAGCTTAGATTTGCTAAAAACATCCGTTTTGCAGGAAAAAAATTCTCCATTTACAGTACTATATTTAAATCTTGATTCCATACTCATGAAAAAAGGAAACTGTCTTACACTTACTGATTGCATGAACACCTAGAACTAGACTAGAACTTCTATTGCTTTATGGTTACGAAGTTACACTGAAAATTGATCTGTAATTGCAATATACAAATGGTGGGTTATGCTCAATCATTTTGCATTTTGGGACAAGTGCCTGGGGATTCTGGGGGTTATTTTTTGTTTTTTTAATTAACACCTATTTGCCCTCCTAACTGATTTATGGAAATGAATGTAAGCTACATCTCTGCAATTACTTTTCCTCTTCTGGCTCCCTCTTTTTTTTGTTTGCTGTAAACCTCCAAGAACATATCAGTTAAAGGGATTGCTGGCAAAATTCCTCTTTTGACAGTAAATATGTCAGCAGAAAGCAGGCTCTGGAGAATATTGTCTTTCTCTGCAGAATATACTGCCCCAACCACACAACAGAAGTGTCTCTTCACTTCTGTCAGCATTCTCAGAATTAACTAAAATCAAATCCTCTCTAAAGTAAAGATGGGATTCAGCCCAAATGATTTTACAAGTCACTGGAATTCTGGTTTCAGCCATTAGGCTGGCATGTGCCTCCTAAGAAGAGTGTGTCTGAAGGGATATTACTTTGTATTTAATTATTTTATCCAACCCTGACAGCAGAGAAGCAATTGACTGTATAAATAGTGATAGCATTGTCAACTGAATTAAGATACATCATGGCTGGTTTGTCAACATTTATGATTTACAAATACATCTTCCTATCTGTGAAAATAGAAAGAGATTAGCTAAGGGTGACTTACATGCAAGACAGAACAGGAAAAGAACAGAAACTCTTTCCTCTCTGTTCTGCATTAACTGTTCTAAAGTCAGAATTAAGTGACTCCACTGAAGTCAGTTACACTCACTAGAGTTTGGAGCTAAGTCAATTAAAATTTTTAGTTTTTAAAAATCTTTTGTGGAAACCAAGAAAGATTCTATTGTAATAATGCACTTCCAATATCAGCAGATAAATAAAGACACAATTACATCAATGGGTAATTCAAAGATGCAGAAGCATAATTTTTCTTGCCTGATTGATGCACTTGCAACTGCTGATGTTAAAAGAAATTTGAATATGTACAGCTTCATAACTCTGAAAATATGGTCTTTGGGGAATTCTTTATTCTTCAGCCATACACCATTTAAAGTAGGTTTAGTGTTAAGTACAGTGAAGCTAAGAGCTCATACAAGATTGTCTTGGTGATACTAGGTCAGAAAAAGAAACCATGACTGCTGCTTAACAGAAGCACACTTTAATGATGCATTTTCTTTGCCTCCATGTGAGCATTACAGAGCATTACTGTCTTCTGTTTTAACAGCAGCACCATGCACACGGTTCTGTTGTTAATACTGCAGAGGTGGCTTGTGCTTGTGGGTGAGTAATCTGCCTGTTTGCAGTGTCATTAGCAAACTGCTGACTCCACCAGTTCCCAGTGTCATTTAAACCTTTCTCTGCTTCCGCCTTGCTGAGTATTCGGTATTCAACACTCTGTGAGTAATTTCCTGCGACCTCAGTAACACAGGTTGTTGGATTGCTAAGGAATAACCCTCAGGAGTTTAAGAGCCCTGTGGTCACCTTGATCTCAGTGCCAGTGATTATCTGTGCTAATTTTCTGCTTCATGTTCACCCTGCAGCATTGACCAAAGTTTGCGTCTCTCCCTTGGCATGCCTAAGTGTGAATAATTATGGCTGTAGGTGGAGAAATCTACTGGTCACTTACACAGGATACTCTCTTCAACACAATAGTACAAATGAAACATCATCATTCAAATCAAAAAAAGAAAAAAAAAAAAGGTCAAAATAGCCAAGTAAGATCAATTGGAAAAACAGATATTTTTTTTTTCTTCTAGGTCATCTATTCTGGGTTCTTTTCCTTGATGTTGGTTCATAGACTTGTCAGGACAACTGCTTCACAGCCTAAAGGACTAGGAAAAGAATTATAAAGCCTCAGACCTCTAAGGCTCTCACATGATGTCTTGTGACCGTGGGCTGTTAACTCAGCAGTCACAGTGAAGGACGCATAAACCCAGGAGCTACAGCATGCTCCTTCTGTGATGCCATAGCTTCGAGTGAAATTTCAGAGAAGGAAAAAGAGACACAGATCATGGATATAAAGAAGGATCCATATCAAGATTACCCATGGCTTTAAACCCACCCTCTAGCTGTCTTAATCCATAAGGGTCAACATCTACAGATAGGTCCTACAGTACTATTCCTCTTCTGTTATTTTAACAGATAGCAGAGAAGGATAAATGTCTTTCCTCCATGACCAACACTTGAATTCCATCAGTCTTCTTCAAGAAGACTAAATAATGGGAAAGGGAAAAGGGAATTTTGATCCTTGCTGTGCTGAAAACTCATAGCGGCCTTTCCAGCTCTAGTACCTCTTTGTGCTATTCCCACCTTGAGGGTCAAGAAGCTGTGGCTACATCTTTGCCAGTGGTCCTAGGTAAGGAGTCCCGTATGTGCAGAACTGGCTCTTTCCTACTCCATGTGAGTGGAACTTCCATACAGAAATGCCTTTCACCAGTCCAGAGAGATCTCAGACAGTCTGTGAGGAAAGCAGAGATTCCTTCCTGCTTTCAGGTGTGAATCAAGGGTGTTCTTGAATTGTGACAATTTAATTTACAATATACTCAGACTAAAACATAAGCAAATCAACTCCTGTTATCCTGTGCCCTATTCCCATCAGTGCCACTATTCCCATGAATATCTTTGAGCCATACCTGTCATGGCATTTATACATGAAATGTAAATTCCACGCTTTCAAATCCCTGAGAAGAGCCAGGACTCCTTATTGTGTCCTATGGACCAGAGCTGAGTTGCCACAGAAAAATAAAGCTGCCCTTTAGCCTTTACTTTAGCTGGTGCAAAGTGAATTAATTATTCTTCATCAGCTTCATGGTCTTTAACCTTGAAAAACTGAATTTATCTGGTCTTTATGCAAATTAAATTAATGTCACTCAAGGTGTAAGGTTTCATGTGACAGGTCTTCTAAATTTTATCTTTGTTCTTCAAGTAGTCTGTTATCTTCCACTTAAAACCACAAATTTAATATTAATTTAATATTAGTTATGGGTTTTCTGCAGCTATTATCCATTCAGCTAAATAAAACCAATGGCAAACTGTAAATAGCTGTAGATAAAATCATAGCTCTTCTACTTGCTACCTCTTACTTTCATGTAGGCTGGCTATGAAGTGAAAGACAAAATAAGAGCTGTCAGTCACATGGTTTAGGGAAAATTTTGCTGGTATTGCATTAAGGTCAGATACAGAAACACGATCACTCTACTAGGTGTAGCTATTACTACTTACTGTTATTTTTCTTCCTGTGACACACACAGCTTACCTGCTGCTGGATTCTACTCTCTCAGGGCTGTTTTGTTTAGGAAGTGTTTCACATAAAATGCACACAGGGCTTTCTTTTCTCCAAGAAATTACCCAGAGGACTGCAGTTGGCTTTCTCACCTGGTGGGTCTCATGGTCTTCACAGCTGGTCCAGCATTATCTGGGTAGACATTAGAACTTATCCTGCAGCTTGCGCTTGGCCACTTGCATCTAAGGCAAAAGTGGCAAAGGTGGAAATTGTCCCCTGCCCTCCTGCTCCGTTTGCAGGTGCTTTTCCTAGTAGCAGACAGGGTAAATTACAAGCCTTCAAAATCAAAACACTGGGAAGAAATTATTGCTGAGGAATTTTAAGCCTGCCAACTCTTCCCATTTAAGTGGTTAACCTCGGAAACAAAACAAGAGAAGGAAAAGGCATTATATAATGAGGGAAAACAAACCCAAAGAACTCCTGAGTTCTTGACCCATTCTTCAAATTATGCACTAAACAAAATTGAGGATGTTTTGCTCAATGTTCAAGAGCAGAAATTATCCACAAGTCTGTTCCCTCTGAAGACAAGCTTTACGAATATGTAGCTACCATAATTCATCTCCCTTTATCTTCAGTGAATATTTTCTTCTGTGCTTTGTCCTTTCTACCTTTCTGCTTTCTTATTTAAAGCTTCTCCTTTTTTGTGATACTTTCTTCATGTCTCTTATTCTTTACTATTCATAACTGTCCTTCTCAGGCAAGCAAAAAATGTAGGGTTTGTGTTTCTAGTCCTTCATCAGGCAGAACACAGATCCCTCGTGACTTGTCCACACAGATAATTTATTAACTCTTTGGGTTTTTGAGATGTGTGATATAGATGGACTTCATTGCTATTTCCTCACCGTAAAGGTAGAAAATTGCTAATGGAATGAAAAACTGGGAAGATGAATCTAGGATGAATTTTGCAACTGACAGCTCAAAAATAATTTTTCCCTGGACCTTTGCTATTTCCTACCTTTATTTGTTTCCCTTGATGGTGCCTGTCTCTTCCCATATGCCCTCCTGAACCTTCGAGGAACAACATCTCTGTATCACTTTTCCTTGCATTGTTCATTTTCCTAACTTTTTTTCCTTTTCTCTTTATGATGAAAGATGTGGCAAACTCAAGGATCAACACTCGACCCTTTTCATGTTTCTCATAAATCAAATTAATTGTCTTATCTCTGCTCACCTACTCCTTTACCAATCCTGTAACAGTCTTCTTAGTCCACTGACTCTGCTATGCTAGCACCATAAAGAAGAGGGCTTCCAAACATACCACGGTGACAGCTGGCAACACCATTGACAAGCATAGTGTACAATGTATGGTTGTGGAAAAGAAGGGGAAGGACTTTGAAGGAGGGCTTGGAATGTGAGAGTAAGCCAATATTACCACAGAAATTTTAATCAGTGTCTAATTTTCTGTAATATAACGACTTTGTTCTGCTTTTTCTGTGTTTTTCCACAGGGGTTATGTCTTTGATTATGATTACTACAGAGACGACTTCTACAATCGGTACGTGTGGTTCTATTTTTGTACATCCAACAACGTTTCTACTGTTTGCCTATAATGTAATCACATCACTTGGTTAGACAGGGCTGTTCTGATTTTAGCTATCATTCATTTCATTATGTCTATTGTACAGCAGAAGAAGTCTGTTTGAATATATCACAAATGGAGAAGATCATCACCAACAAATGTGTGCTCATTAAACAGCTCTTTTGGTCTTACAGTTCTCTTAACAGCTTTTGGAGCATTTTCTGTGCTGAATGGTTTAATAGTAGTTTAATTGCTTGGTGTTTCTTCCCACAGAGTTCTTCCAGGCTTACTTTCACTGGAAACATATAGAAGCTGGAAAATGCTTCAGTATGACACTCATAACTTTATCTTTTCATCCATGTGCATGAAAAGATAGAGAAAGTCTCCTGAAAAATGTGTCCTCCAAGAATGTTTAGAAGTCTAGAAGGACTTTGAGGGAAGCAAAACCACAGGTTGAACAACATGTGTGTTTCTGTAGGAGGAGAAGGTGTGGATACCTGAGCAACTGGAGACTTGTGCCTTAAGTATGTGCACACTTCAGAGCTCAAAAAAAGTGAGCTATAATGGAGTAAAAGCCATCAGTGCAGCTTAATCCTGCTCAGTCCAGCCTTGATAGTTGGAGCAGCTCATGTCCTCTAAAAAGTTAATGTCCACAGGCTTCTGTTTACTTTCCCCAAGGTTACTGCTCTGAATTTCATCAGAGTACCATTTCTGATCTATGCCACCTGATATTAAGGTTATGTGTCTTTAAGTTTTTTCCCTAATTCTGTATATTGTAGGTAGCACAAATTAACAATTATAATGGTACTTCTCCACAACAAAAGTGATTGTCTGGTTGTGGAAAACTGATGACAGTAAAATGTGCCCATAAAACTATTAAAATAATATAATTTTCTGATTTAAAAATCAGGTTTAAGATATTAGAACTTTTATTAAGGTAAAAAACTCAAATATGAAGTTGGCCTCATAAGGCTGGGTGTGCTTACCTGTTGACAGTAAAAACCTTTAGGAAGTTAAGAGTTGCTGTTAGACCCAGTTAATGGAAATGAAAAGCTCTCTATGCTAGGCATGGAAAAGAAAATCCCTTGGAGAATTCAATATACTATCAACAAGCCTACAGGAGATACAAACTAAGAAATATAGTCACGATTCTTTGAATTTCTGAACTTCTGAACTTTCTGAATTTCAAACCACAGGTCTTGCTTTCCAATATTCATTAATCTTCCAACCTTCCTGAAGGGGGAATGCACCTACCTTATCCAGACTAAAACAGTGCTGAGGTCAGAAAAGTGGTTAGTGCTGTAAAATAAAATCTGCTGTAAAATAAAATCTGTCTAAAGACAGACTGACAAGATCAGGACTACACAATGTGGAAATGTGAGTGAAAGAAAAGGCACTGTTATATGCACATTATTGAGTGTGGGGACAAATAATTGCTTTAGAACTAAGCATTTCTGTTTATCATTTTTCATCTTAGAAGCAGAAGGAAACAGGCAGGATGCTTCCAAACTGATAAAAGGAAGCTTTTTTTTTAAAAGAATTCATATAATTGAAATATGTAGAACTTGGTGCAACAAAATACCAAAGCCAAAAGCTTTGCATAACTTCAAAAATAGAATAGTAATATTAGATAACAGTCCTTTCATGTATTTCAAAAAAGGAAGCATAGTTTTGCATTTTACTGCATCATCTAAACATGAACTATGTGAAGCTAGAAAAAAAACCACCTTTGGAGGAATAAGTGGATCCTGATCTTTTGCATGATAACTTACACTCCTTCTGAAACATTTTTGGGGAGATTAACTAACCTGCCAGTCATCCAATATGATAAATGAGTGACAACAAACAGTCCTCTT
The DNA here is from genome assembly GCA_013399075.1 of Chloroceryle aenea. Taxonomy (NCBI): domain Eukaryota; kingdom Metazoa; phylum Chordata; class Aves; order Coraciiformes; family Cerylidae; genus Chloroceryle; species Chloroceryle aenea. The sequence goes on from VWZY01010252.1 coordinate 49,668, forward strand.
TCTGTTAGAAGTCTCAAAAATGCTTTAGTGTTCATTTTCACACATCATTGTTCAGTTATGCCCACCGTGGCTAGAAGCTGGTTATTAAGAATATTAAAGGCCATGGAGTTCAAGTTCAGGGGAGGTGACAGGATCTCTGTGGCACGTTTTGTAGGCAGCTGTGGAAAAGGAGGGAGCTGGTTCTGTTGTCTGTAGGATTACAGTACAGACAACAGGCAGGATCCCTGGATTTAAGCATTAGGTGTTTACTTGCCAGAAAATGGTCTAGAAGACTTAAGTTTGATTCTGCTTCCTGCCCAGCCTGCTGTGGTGAGTGAATTACTGCTGCTTGTGTGGCTGTTTTCAGACGTGTATCCGTGTGCCCAGATGGGTGACAGCAGTCAGAATGGTGAAAATTAAAGATGCAGGTATAAATTTCATAATTACAAGTATCATTTGAAAGAAACTGGAGAGTATTTTGTGAGAATGTTGTTTGTCCCTTTGCTTCAGCCTCTGAACTGGAAATCTTCACTTTCTGAACTTTATTCTCCTGATCTGTCACCTTCAGAGCCCATATTTCTTAGGTTCTAAATGTATCTTTGATTACCTTTTCTACTGCCTTTGTTTTCTTCTATGCAAGTTAGCTGTTGATTGATTATTGTTGATAACTGCTTTCAGGGTTGGGGTATTCTGTTCAGGAAGCTAGTTCATTGTGGTTGTAGAATATCTTTTACTGACTGTAGTGGTAATTATCTGAATATCTACTTGCTGCAGGGGTTTTGGTTTGAACAAGACTTTTTTATTGAACATGCTTGGGTGATTCTACATCATTTTGCTATACAGAGAACATAAACCTCTTTTCTCTGCATTCAGAAGGGCATACAGATTTTTCACTATAAAGACTCTTGCTGTTTTACAAACTGCAGGATATTTCCTTGTGGTGATGGTTGACTTTGGAAAAGTTAATCTATTTTTCTATCTTTAAGATAGAATATAGCAGATAGAAAGCTAGAATTTAAACCATGCATTTAATAATGGAGCTGGAATGTCAGCGTAACAAAATGTGCTCCTGTTCGTTGTGTGCAATGAAATGATGTTGACCTGTGGAAAGCAGGTAATGGATTTTCCATATTGCAAATAAGAGAGTCTCGTAACGCATCTCTCATTTAAATTACACAAAAAAAATCCGAGCTATGCACTGGTCTGTGACTGAAATCTGAATATGGCACTTAATATGCATAGGTCCTTGAAATCTAATTTAGCTGCGATATAAAGTGATTACGGATCCAAAGGGCAGTTTTCTCAAAGATAACATGAAAATTTAGTTGACAGGGCTTCCATGACATGAAATCACAGAAGGTTTTATGGAGTCCAGGTGACTTAATCTTTTCTAGATTGTTTGATTACCACGGCCGTGTCCCCCCACCACCACGGGCAGTGATTCCACTGAAGCGTCCTCGTGTGGCTGTGACAACAACTCGCAGAGGCAAAGGGGTTTTCTCCATGAAAGGAGCATCACGATCCACCTCCAGTGGGGCTTCTTCCTCAGGATCCAAATGTGAGTTGCTCAGATCAGTCTGATCTTCTTGAAACAATGTTCCTAGTAATTTCTGCAAGCAGGCAGATTCCACTATATAGCTGTGTTGCAGCCACTTCCTACCCTCAGCCTTTAGCTTGAAAAACTGCTGCCATGCCTTTCCTGCAAGAGCACACTGATGTAACTTCTGAAGGAAATTCCTTCAGCAACATTTGACCTAATCCCTCAGCCTCAGAAGCCCCCCCTGTTTAAAAGCTCCTATCATGACTGCTATCATGAGGTCTTGTGAACAGCTGATAAGAAAGCAAAGCTAATAATCTTGTTATAGGCAGAGGCACAGTGATTGCAGTTGAGATTTTGAAGGCAGTAGGTGAGCTGGTGGGGGGCAGACTGGGAGGCCCAGGAGAAGCTGAGTTGTTTGTGGGGTTTTTTTTGCCAGATTACTATGGCAGTAGGAAGAGGCAACGTGTCTTTGCTTGTTCTAAAGAGAGTCCAAAACAGGATTGGCAGCCTGGGGTTATTCAATCCTTCTTTAGTGAGTTAGCCTTAGAAGACCTGATGAACAATAGGCATTCCCTTCTCCATGTTCACCAAGCTATCCAGCCCATATTATGTCCTGGGAACTTCATCTTCCTCTTCGTGCATCTTTCAGCACCCACCTGTCTTCCCCTGCCCCTTATGTGGAGTGATACTGTCCTTGGAAGCATCACTGGAAGAGGAAGAAAAAGATCAGGTAGGGATCAGATATTAGAAAGATTGAAGGGACTTCAATAAGACACTTGCAGTAGTACCACAGTGGCCAGTGAAATATCACACTGTCTTACACACAACCATGAAATAAGTAAATCCACCAACAGTACATCTCACTGCAAGAAGGGTTAATTATGGCATATAATTATGGCAATAACATATCCAAATCTCACATGCTAGCATCTCCCAAGGAAGATGGACCTCTAGTGAGCCCACTAGGATCCATTCTCTATCCTATTGTAGGAACTGATGGTATCAGAGGCCTTGAAATAAAACATGTAGTAAAGATGCATGCAACTGAAAGAATGGCAAGGTGATAAACAGAGCCAAAGATGATGTTGTACACCGAGGAACAGGTGTGGCCATCCAAAGAATGGCTCAGGTCCTGAATGTCAAGAATGGCTTGAGCCATTCTTTGGAAAGCTTGACATCTGAGAAAGAGAGCTCTGTTGGGTGACTCCAGTGAATGAATTGGCCCCAGTAATGGGGGCTTTTGATACCTAGCACACAGGCAGACATCCAAATTCACGTGTCGTATTATGGAGTTCACTCACACTAAGAGGATGTCTGGGAGTAGCAACACTTCCTTTGTTGTCTGGAGGATGAACATGAGTCTAGGCATATTCATGTGTATCTTAAATGCTTCCACTTGTCCATACCTACTTTTTGCCTTTACTCAATACGTTAAGTAAAGAGTTAAGATTCCTTATATTCATTCCAAAGAAAGCGTACAGCTCAAGATCTTCACTTTAGTAGACTTTGAACTTACATTATTTTGTTAGTCTTTTCCAGCCCTTTAGTCTTTGGGCTTTCACACAGTGAATCAAAGCTTGAGCAACTATGAACACTTACAGATTCATTCATTTGATCTCTTTTGTCCATCCTTTTTGTCTTACCCATATGAAAAGTTAGCAGTACCAGTGCATTCAATTCACTGTTGTTCTAAAATCTGGTCCAATAAGACTTTTGAACTCACTTTCCCTTCCAAGGTGAATTATGTTCAGATAAGCTTTTATATATGTGTTTCTTGTTGTCCAGAACAAGAGTAACAACAAAATTCTCCTAGAAAGTTAAGGACCTTAGTATATCTCAATAGATGTCAAGGAAATCTCTCACCCAGAAATGTGGATTTTCATTTCAGTGAAAGGGACAGAGCATGTTACACAGACATACAGGTATCTGTTCCTCAGAATAACCACCAAATTTGCTTTATTATCTGTTCTGCATTTCAGGAAATGTTTTGTAGTACCGTGTCAGGACTTAAGTAATGAGTAATGTAGATTATAGGACTCAACCCTAGTCTGAGCACCTAAAGCCACTTGTGATAAGAGCTCCCAAACACTGTCTGCATAGCATGGCAAGTGTTGCAATACCTGTAAATTATTTAATTGAAGTGCAGTCAGAAGTGCAGAGATCCTGAGAGATGGTGCAAGTATCCTTCAGGGTATTCAGCTGTGATTTGAATTCTGAAAATGTCAGTCTTAGAGCTTCAGGTGACAAGGTCATCTTTGGCTCCAGTTCTTTAACACTGAAGGGGAGCTGTGAGATGCATCACAGTTGACGTTTTGACCCCTGTTGAGTTTCCATTCTCAGTTCTTTACACTGGCAATTAGAACACAACTACAGAGACTGTTTATCGTGCTGGAATAAGTTGCAGACAATATTCTTTCTGCATGCTGGACACCTTTAAATGGAGTTAAACACGCAGTATACAGACTTTCATGCTTGATTTCCCCATGGAATTACTTCCCTTTTTGTCAAGCCCAGCCAACCCATCGTAAAGGTAGAAACATGATTTTGTCAGCTTGGACAGGAATGTAATCAGCTTATTATAAGACGTTTATCAGAGAAATAGCCAAGCCATTCCCTTGGGGGCTTCAAGTTGGAAAGAACAGAACGAGTGCTTTGCAGCTTCTTTCCCCATTTTCTTGGAAAAGTTGGTTCTATTGAATTGTGGGATGAAGCAATTTAATACTTTGCTGCCCGTTCCTCTACACTGCTAATCTGAACCCCTTGAACTAATGCATTGTTGATTCTAACTGCACTTTGCTGCTAGTTAAGTGAAGGATCTCTTCAATAAGGAGAAAGTAGTTTGTGGGAAGAAAGCTATTTTGTGTTTTAATGAAATTCAAGACTGTAAAACAGCTTAATAGAAGGTTCAGAATTAATGGTATTGCCTATGCTTGAAATACTTCACACCAGATAGCAAAACTCTCATGAGATCCATCCCTAACACACTTTTCAGATTTCAGGAGAAGTCTAATAGGCATAGCTGTTCTCACAGCTGCTCTCCACACTCAGACTGGATCCAGAAAATGAACCCATACACACAGCATTAAAGGTCAGAACACAGGACACCCCTCAGTGAAATTACCAGGATTACAGAGACTCACTGCTGAAAACTTTTTAACTCCAAAGACTAGGAAAAAATAAATCAGCCTTTCCACATTATCAGAAGAAATTCACAGAATGAAACATGTTGGTGGAGAAACTACAAATGCTAGATCTTTGTGTTAATGGTATGAAGCAGTGGGTGCAGGTTGGTATTTAGAACTGGGAAAAATTCATTTTTTCTGGCAGTATAGAAACTGAAGCTCTTGGAGTATGCACTTTCATTTTATACATCTGAGAACAGGAGGAAAATATTAATCAAAATGTTTATACCCTGAGTGGCTGAGAATAAGGAGTAGACACAGCATGTACTGAATTATGCCTTTAAATGAATTTGGTTTGACTTGTATAGTTTGTATTTGGCTTCATTAGCTAACTCATTTTTCAGTGAAATCTAAAGGAGTAGAATATGATAAAATAATCTATATTAAAAATGAAGAGCTTAAAGAAAAATACATGGCATTTCTTTCCAAATAAATCTGAATCATGCTTTGTGGAAGAATTAATTTGTAGTTATGGCAAAAAATGTTTCACAAATACAGCTGTAATTCAACAGCAGCACTTCTGTTTCTAAAACTGTGATTGATCTGACAGTTTTGATCTGTGGACGCAGTTTGTCTCCTCTGCTGCTAGGTGCTTCCATGAAAGATGCATTCTGGAAGGCCCTCGTATTCCTGGAAGAGTGCTGGAAAGGGTCACTGAATCTAATTCCTTAGTGTTGCAAATAGCTGCATCAACTAATCCTTTAAGCTCCATCTTCAAGCCAGTTAGGGTTTGGGTTTTGTCTGTGTCTGCTTCGTCTAATTTCCAGCTTGATTTTGTTTCTCATTTGTTCATATCCATTTGTTGTGCCAAAACTGTCTTATCTTAAAAGTTCTATTTCCTTTTACCTTCTTCTGTCTTGGGCAAATGAGTAAAACTGTTCTGCCACACTGCAAACTTTCTATTCTATTTGACACATCCTAGCACTGCATTGTCTTTCTCATGGCTGCATACAGTGGTATCCTATTGTCAACCTGAGACTACAGCTACACCCAAGGATAATTCTGTCACTGTCTTTTGCCCCTGATGAGCTTTGATGTTGAGAGTAGTTCTACTGCTAATCAATTGTAGGACTTTTTTCACTGCAATTATATTTCATCTTTTTTTCTAATGTAGCATTCCTTGAAATTGCCTGACTCCTCCTTCCGTTCTGGTTCACTCGGAATAGATGGTAACTTCCCATTTCATGTCATTAGCCAATGTTACCTGTTTGTTTACTCATTTGAATGAAAGTTACTGAAGATATTTAGCCATTTTTGGTTCCAGTGCTTGAGGAATTTCATTAATAATTTCCTTGCCTTTCAGTACATGCTTTTTTGTCACCTCTGGCCTTTGTTTATCTGCTAATAGGGAAAAAAAAAAGGCAGTAAACTCTTCTGTTACTGAAAAGCAGATGAAGGTGGATTTTGGACACATGTAGCTCTGGTTTCATGTTTATCAACTGCTTTGTTTCTTCCCTGAGATCAATTTAAAACAAAACAAACACAAAGTTTAAATTTATATACTGAAGCTGAACACCTAAAGTACTGTATTTATGGTCTTCACATTTTGCCTTTGTCATAATACTGTGCTCAAATAGTCTAAAGTTCTTCCCAAGCTCCATACCACAGAGTCACAGAATGGTTGAAGTTGGAAGTGATCTCTGGAACCCATCTGTGCAAATGTTTGACCCCCCCTACAGAAAAAAAAAAAAAAGAAAAAAGAAAAAAAAAAGCATTTTCTGGTGTTTAGAAGGAATTTCACATACTTTCATTTGTGGCACTGGTCTTTGATGTATTAGTGGACACTACTGAGAAGAGTCTGGCTTGTCTTCTTCATTGCCTCTTGCACTGGGGAGCCCAGAACTAAACAGAGTATTCCAGAGGTGGCCTTACAAGTGCTGAGTAAAGGAGCATGCTGGTTTTGGCCAGGACCAAGTTAATTTTCTTCACATTAGCTGNAGGTGCCAGCTAGGGTTCAACTACAAGCAGGGGAAGGATCATGTCCCTCCACCTGCTGGCTACCCTTCTCCTAATGCAGCCCAGGATGTCGATGGTCAGCTTTGTCACACGGGGGTCTTGCTGGCTCATATTCATCTTGTGGTCCATCAGGACCCTTCATAGGTTGCCTTTAGTAATTGCTGCTTATTACAGAAGTACCCAATGCAATATAACTGAGAGTGGAATCTCTCTAGGGGAATGATTTTGAAGATTTGTACAATTCCCCACAAATTAAGATAATAAGCAACTCAATTACACCATCACAATGTTGGAAACAGAGTAGAAGTGTGGAGCTTGTGAAGATTTGTTGAAAATCTTTCCCCTTTTTTCTTTCAGTCCTTTTTAGTGTTAACTTGAAGTGATTGACTGTATAATGAAATGACCTCTTTAAACATGAATGATAAGTTGCAGATTCAGTGAGCAAAGCTTGAGGAAACATTTTTGGCATAGGGGAACTTTACCAGGTAGCAACAGATCTCCTCAGCCATTTATAGCATCTTAGATAAGGAAATCTCACTGTTGTGTCGATGTTCCCCCTTGTGCGGTCTTCCCAGACTAGTTTCTCACTGAGACACCACAGGGAAGCCCCTGTGAAGCAGAAGGTTTGACCTGAGTTGAATAGTAGCTCTACATGTGTACCTGCTTCCTTACCAAACTCAGAAGTGCAAATGTTTTCTGCCTTGCTTTTTATAGGCTGGGAACAAATACCATTAGGTCCTTGCAGTGCTGCTTCTGGCTTTTGACCTTCTGGGCTTGGCAAGCCTGCTGTTTGCCAGTCAAGGGAGCACCTCTAACACAACAGCTTGGCCGCTGCTTGGGATGTGTTGCCTAGTGGGTTGCTGCAAACACTTAGCATTCCCCACTGGACAGATTCACACCATTTCACCTTGGAATTTGTACTGCCTTGCTACTCCAGTATGGACCAGTCACTGCCCTGGGGGAGCAGTAACCTTCTAAATATACAGTTGTCAGAATCTTAACGTCTTGTTACAGACCTGGGGGATTGGACAGTGACCCGTTACTTCTCTAAGAACATTTTAAGGCCTTGTTCTATAAATACACAAAATAATTCCATCAAATATTATATAGTATATAAGGGTCTAGCACTGCTTCTAAGCTTTGTTCTTTTAAGTCCATTCATCTGATAAGAGATCAGAGATTTCAGCCTATGATAGTATGAAATACATAGTTTCTCAATTATATTACATGATTAGACAATTCATTACCAGTTACACCCTTCTACTGCCTTTAGCTAACTTGTTTTAACTGCAGTGTACATGGCCCAAACTCCAACTTAAATAAATCTGGGTTTCAACTTCAGCAAATGTGCTCCAAGTTTGCAGTAAGGCTGATTTTGCACCAAACGAACTTTACTACCAACAACTGAATTTACTACCACCAGCTGAATTTACTACCACCAACTGAATTTACTACCACTGAAGCAGGCAGTAGCTTGCCTGCATACTTCATCATTAGGTTTTGCCTTGATGAGGCTCTGTGCAACCCGATCTAGTTGAGGATGACCCTGATTACTGCAGGGGGCTTGGACTAGATGACATTTGGTGGTCCCTTCCATCCCTGGGCATTGTAGGATTTTATGATTGTGCCTGTCTGATAAAAAATCCCCATGAGATACCACAATGAGATACATGCCCAAGAGTCAATGAACGAGACTGATATAACAGCATGTAGCCAAGAGACCCTTTGGACAGAAAGGGTCCTTTTCCATGGCAGAACATCCCTTTCCCCAGGCTCACTGAGGGCTCTCCCATTGCTCTGGACACACACCCCAAAGTCAGTGCACATCCTCCCTTAGGAACAGTAAGGATGGGTAATAAATTCCGTTGCCAGACCCTCACAGTTTAGGGTGACAGTCCATTTCTTCCTACAAGAGATGTGAGAGCTGTGTTAGCTACTCTCGATCATTATTAATGTCTTTATTCTCCCATGCTAGCTCAGAGTTCACATTTTCTCCTCTTGGCCCTTTCAACATGAAATCCTAGCAGACAGAGCAGGTGTATTTGTTTGGACTGTCTTCTGGGCATAAAAACATGTCCTGATAATGCCATAACAACGAGGTCATTCATGAATGCCACGGTGCAGCTGCTTCTGAAGCCAAAACACCTCCAAAGCCAAAACACCACCTTTTGTTAGACAATTGGAATGGAATAATGACTCTAAATGAAAAATAATGCAAAGCAACAAAGATTTGGAAACTTCATCTCTTCATTTGTAAGAGTTGCCTCCGTGTCCCTGGATACGATCATAAAAAGAAACATTTTCATACATTATCCATAGCTGGAGAAAAAAAGTACAAAAAGTACCAGAAGTGAAAGCTTTTGAAGCACTAATACTTAACACCTATTGCAATGAAATTGTTGGCTGGAACATAACATTGCATTCCTGGCTGCCCTAGCATTTGTGTTCCCGTTCACTCTTGTTGAAAAATACCTGCTGCTACTGTGAGGGATCTTTTTGTTCTTCTGACTGTTACTACAAAACAGCCCAGCAAAACAGCATTGCAAGACTGTGAATGGTCTGTCCAATTTGGATCATTCTTTCACTAAGCTGGGGCTTTTTAGCAAGAGTTACTTGAATTTGCTAAGAAAGCCTTTGAGTTCTTTTGCCTGAAATGGTTATTTCAGAGCAATACACCTCACATAACCTCCTGCCATTAGGGCTTAGGATCCTGTGATTTCCTAGGATTCAGGATTTTTAAATGGCAATGCTTGCTTTCAAAGTTCAGTCTCTAAAAATATTGACAGAAGTGAGAGAGTGGACCTTACATTACAGAGGAAAGCAAAAAGAACATGGTTTGTTCACGGGGAGCTGCAAATACAGTTTATCTCACGTTTTGTGTCTTTGCTTTTTCCACAGTGAAATCAGATGAGTTGCAAACAATCAAGAAGGAATTAACCCAAATCAAAACAAAAATTGACTCCTTGCTAGGGAGACTGGAAAAGATTGAAAAGCAGCAAAAAGCTGAAGCAGGTAGGTGAAAGCAATTTGTAGTCAAATGAATTAAATTAGAACTTGGTTATCAGTCAAGCAGACAGACCAGAGAGAGGTGGAAGCCTTGCAGAAATTTTGCTACATAACGGAGGCCTGAAAGAAGGTAAATCATCTCTCATGTAGAACTGTTGGGAGGATGAATTAATATCCTCTGCAGAGATGCAACATCATTTCAAGAATTGCTTTCTATTGTATAGTAGAAAAAAAAATAAAAGAAAAAGAAAGAAAATAAAACATTCTTACTGGATGTTCTGGAAACAAAACCACTAAAAAATGACTTGACAGAATTAAGTTGGAGGCTGCTGCCCTTGGGGATGCTTATGCTATCCACATTAAGAATTATTAGATGGTCTATAGCCCAGTTTATTGCCTGGGCAGTAGGCAATAGTCTCAAGTTTCAGCAAGGGAATTACTATTTAACATAAGGAAAAGAGGTGCAACTAAACAGTATAGCAAGTTGCCCAGAGTGACTATAGCAGCTCTGTCCTTGGAGATGTTCCAAACTCATTGGGCCAAGGCCCTATGGACCTGGCCCAAACTTTGAGTTTGTCCCTGCTTTGAAGAGGGGTTAGACTTGGGGCATTCGGAGATATCTCCCAGCCCAAGCTGTTGTGGGAAGCTGTGGCATCTCTGTAAAACCAGCAGCACATCTACTTCAGCTTTTCTCTGGCTTGAAATGTTTTGTTTTGAGGCAAACCTTGGGAATGACAAAATGAAATCCTCTTTATCATTTCATCTTTATTTCTACCATTGCAGTGATCATTCTTTTAGCTGAGTGATCTCACCTGGCAGCACTTTGAAGCCATGTTAAGCAGTTTTAAAGGATTTATAAGGTTGTATTTTCACCACAGTCTATATGGAAAACAGTGTCAATTCTTACCACTGTCTGATGCTTCCTTGGCTAATTCCTTATAAGTCATGTGGTATATCTCTGTGCAGAAGCTGTGTGCTGAGATGATTTTGATGAGAGCCAGTAGGAAAATGGAAGCCTTATCTGATAAAAAATCTCAACCTTCCTTTCCCCACCCCCACTCCATTCTTGATGAAAACTTTTTATGTGTTCTGTGTGAAATGTGCAAACGAAATTCTGCCTCAGAATCCCCAGCTGCCTGCACGTCTGGGCACTCAGATTTGCATCTCTTGCCTAACTCAGATGTCACATAAAGCCAGAAAGACCCAAGAGGCCACATCAAGAGAGTTTCATCAAGACTATCTAAAACATTGGTGGGAATTAGCAGTAGACGTTCTTGGATCTGACACAGACAAAACAGATACTTAGCTCTGGACCCCTCCTGCTCCAGGTGCCTGCTCTATCTCCTGGTCTATCGTGAGAGTATCTCTCTGAATCCAGAAGTTTCCTGCCAGCATTCAGAAATGCCTCTAATGAATATCTTCCTAGGGCAGAACACCACGGAAAAATATTTTGTGGGTAACCAGTTAAAAAAGAAAAATACCAACCAAAACCAGCTCTTTAAAGAAACCTACCTTTTATTTACCATCATTTTCTAAGTTGGCAGAACAAGGACCAATCCCTCAGCGGTTATGGATTACCCCACAAAAGGAGTTGAGTGGGTTTTTTCAAGCCCAAGGTAAACCATTATTACAGTGTGATTATCTCTTTCAGGAGAACCATACGCAACGTGTATTCATTTTATTCTACTCTGTACTTCGTGCAAGTTAGATAAAAGTTGGTATAATCAGTAAAGATGTAATTGCAAGGCACTCCATTGAATCACTTGTGTACTGAAATGCTCTGAGATGGTGCATCCCTACTTTGGGAAGCTTTTACATAAGCCCTATTACTATGCAAAACAACCTGCATGTCACTGTACTTTGATATCCAATTTTCACTTTTGCTAAAGGAGTGTAGTGGGCTCATTTAAATAGAAATCAGCTCCGAGAGGAAAACGTTGATTTGTATTGAATCGCAATGATATGCCTTTGGAAGACAAGCCATGAATAATAACCTCAGAGATTAAAACTCGGTGGTTTAAAACATCAGGTGCAGAACCTGTCACCCGTATTCCTTCAGAAGGTGTTGGGAAGAAACACCTCAAAGCCCCCAGTAAACTCCTACTCCCCTTTAAGTCTCCTGATCTGATGAAGAGGGTTATGCAGCCTGGGTGATTAGTCCACAGATTATTGCTCCCTCAGCTAAAAGATTAGTGTAAGATAAAGCTCCATCAGTAGCTGAACTATTTCATTTGTGGTGTCAGATGGGAGATGATTTTGTTCCTTCGCTGTGGTTTGTCAATATTATTTGTTTCTTAGTGAGAAGGCGGGGGCCTCGCTAAGACTGAGATCAGAGAGCAGATCTGTGTCTCATTTACACAAAACGAAAATCAAGCCATCATCTTGCCCTTCTGGCTTTTTTAAGTTTGCATCGCTGTCATGAAGAATGTTGAATTATTAATCTGAAAAGTTACACATCTGGAGGAAAGTGGTAGGTGAAAGAGACGAGCTGGGCAGCTCAGAGCATGCAGTGGTTACTGCTCTACCCTGTGTGAGACTCCTCACAGTAACAGCTGATCTTCTGTCTTGTGCAGTTACCGACCCCTGAGCACTCCAACAGGGGAAATACAGAGGATTTCCTGTACAGAGGGAAACTTAAAGAACAGCTCCTTTTTTCACATCAGAAGCTGTTCTGATGTGAAAAAAAATGTTAGAGAATATTCTCCCTGTAATATCAGAGATGGGTGCTGAAAGATAGGATCTCACTTTTCAGAAGAGCCAAAAAGAGTTCGATGCAGAGCTGGTATTTTAGACTACTCTGAAGAACTCAGTCCATGTTCTCATTCAGACAATGAAGGAAGTGACCTAGTTTTTTTAGCAGTGTTATCCTAAAAGTTTTCTCATTTAAATGTACTAAGTCCCTAATTTCAGGAACCCTTTTGGAAAACAGAGTTGATTCAGTTGTCACTGCCATAGCTGGGTCAATCCAGGCAGTGGCTTGAGGCAGAAGATTGTGGGGCAGGACAGAGTAGGTGTAGCTGATCCAACCCACGTTTCCTTGTGCAGTAAAGCGAGTAACACAATGACTTGCACCTAGCATGGTATTGTGTAGAGCACCTAACTAATATGTGGGCTGAATCTTCTACAGCCATCCAAGCTGGCAGTTTACTCTCTAAGTCCAAGAATCATTCTGAAGGAATTACGTGACTAAGGGAGAAAAGCTTAATTGTTCTATGTCTTAAGTAAATGAATTTGAAAATGAGGGACTAGAGACTAGCAAAAGACTGAAGAGGTGAAAGTAAGTTGCAAAATAAATGTGCAGAGGTAGAAAGAAAGATAAATGGCTTGATTTAAGACTATGTCACAGGAGAGCACGAGCAGATTTGAATATTAGGTGGAGCTGGTAATAATTTATAGTAAAATAACAACATATGCATGGAGCTTCACAGGCAATCTGCAGATTCATTGGCTGTCCAGCAAGACAGGTGATGCACTACTAGCATTACAGAGCAGTCAAACAAAGAGCTGGTTTTGTTCTAGAAGTTTGATCTATACCCACTAATGTGGGTATTGACAACTTCAGACTGAAAAGGCACTGGTATTCCAGCTGCATTCCACCATTTCTCTGGCCCATATTTACTTGAGTACTTAAAGCTTTTAATCACATCTCCTGATGTGCAGAGGAATAAGATTCTGATCCCTCCAACCACTCTTCTGGATGGTCTGTCTCTGTTACTCCACCCTCAGTCCTCCTCTGGATTTCTGCTGGCTGGATGAAATTCCTCAGCATTTCCAGGGGTCTCACAATACATAATCACAATAAGCCAGTTACTTCAGCACATTATACCAATGGGAAGAAACTCTTGCTTTACCCCATAAGAAAAGTTCTGTCGTCTAGAAGGCTTTGTTGATTATCTGTGTGGTCATTGAGATATACTCACAGCAAAATTATGCAAATCCTTGTTCACTTATTGGCAATTAACAGCCTTCCACTTCTCAGAGCTTAGAGATTTATGTACTTCTCATCGCCTGCAGGTAAATAAATACACAGTGACTATGCCAATTGCATTCCCAAGGCAAAGCAAAGGCCAGAAAATCAAGAAAGCTGAACCTGCTGGTAAATTTAAGCCTTCATCCACTGCATGGGCTAGACAAGTATGTTGGTACTCTGGCTGATTTATACATTAATGTCTGTAAACAAGGGGTTTGATCATTGCCTTGTAGATATTAACAGCGAGCTTTTTACAGAGCTGGCATATCTGGAGATGGGAAGCTTAGGTTTCTTCCTCAGAGCACTTTGCCACCACTAGGGTAGGTTACTGAATCTCTATAGAGTATGTTTCCCTTACAGAAGCTCAAAAGAAACAAATGGAAGATAATGCTGATTTGATCCAAGAGGAATGCATATCAGAGAATGCAGATAACTCGACAGAAGAGCCAATTGAAGGAGGGCCAGATGCAGATGGGGATGGAGAAGATATGACTGATGGGATAGAGGAGGATTTTGATGAGGATGGCAGCAATGAGCTGGTAAGGAATAATCATGCCATGTCTGTCTATACAGTTGCTACAAGTAACCTCAGAGAAACAACGATTTGGGTTTACAAAATAAGCTCACAGCAGCACTGTGATGTTCTCTGACTAGTGCCTAATCCTACATTCTTCATACACTGTACTGTCAGTTAAGCATTGGGCCCTCTGAGGGTAAACAAAAATATATTTTACTATGCTTGGTGATTTTAGAAAGGAAATTAAATGTCCTTTAAATTGGTTCACATTTATTATTTGACATTTACTAAAATGTAGATGAGAAAGGAAAGTATGTTGTGCTTTTTTTTATTAATCAGGAGCATTTCAAAATTAATTAAGATTGTAGAATGGAGAATTTTCTCATTAGTTAACATATGCTCCCTCATAATTCCCAGTCTCTGTCATCCGTATGTATCTTCTGCAGGCTGTCTTGGCAGCTACAGATTTTTTAGATGGAAGGATTTTTCCTTAAGAAATGTTTGGGTTCTCAGCCTGAGCCTGCACCTCTCAGTAAATGCCCATCGTGTTGCTAAGCTTCTGAGTGTTTCTAGAGAAACATTAAAAAGTATTTTGAAAGTCAGATTTATACTTTTTTATTCATTCCTCAGAAGAATGGATCCATTACATTGTTCTGTACTCTGTAGTACTCTCCCTCTCCTGCCATCTCTCATAGTCTTCTGCTTTGAGCAGAAAACACTTCTGTTGCTCAGTGTCCCTGTCTCTGCTTGCTTTTTAACACACATTTAACCACCTGTGCACTGACAAAACCAATTGAAATCTTGTAATTAATAAACACTGAATACAGTATCCCACCACAGCTAATACCTGCTCAGCTGAAGTGATATCAGCAGTAGGGGTGACCACAGTTTAACAAGCCATTCCTGAGTCCTTGAGTGCCAGGAGGAGGCAGCACAAATCCTTCTGCTTTTCACCCTCCCTTGCCATTTTCCTCCATCTTTGGAAGAGGCCACTTCACTTTAGTTTTCCTCCCTGCTGTGAGGGGTTAATAACACCTTTTTTCTTTCACAAAGCCTAGGGAGATCAGTGAATGGAAAACTGCTGTGCATGGGGTAAGGGATTGCTCTGCCAAGGACTATTTCAGAGAAATCTCGGGCAATAGGTGTTTCCCACAGAATGGCAATTACAAGTTGAGCTGTGCATCTTTCCTCTGCCACTTTTACCCAGACACCCAGTACTGGGCAGCAGTGTTATAATAAGAGGCTGGTAGTTTATGATGCATGTTGTAATTTAGTCTGGTTTTCAGTTATCCTTACATATATTTCTGCAGATATAATGGCCATTCCTGAACGTTTTACTTTCCACTCCGATCGCTGTGTAACTGGGAAGTCAGTAAGAATCCTATCAATATATAGGAGGAATACTGGGGGGTTCAGTCTGTTTCTACCTGTTCTGTGCCCTGCTATCTGGCAGTACTCTCTGCTTTGTGGAAAGTAAGGTAGATAGATAAGCTTGTTATAAAACAAGTCCTAAATGATGTCATTCTCCTGTTTTATGAAAACCATTTAGGAAAAAGAGCTGACTAGTAGCAAACGTGTCATTTTGGAATGGAGACAGTTGCAACTCATTTGAGGAAAAAAAGGGGGGATTAAGCTTGAGAAGTGTTAGCTGTGAAACAATTAGGACAAACTTTCCATGTGTAAAAATATAACCTTGGACTCAGAATAAGAAATAACATTCCGAAGGGCATTTTTAAATGAAATGTTTAATCTTTTCCACATATAAAGCTAAAAGGATTTAGGATGGTGATGGGAAAAAAAAAAATCTTTTCTTTCATCACTAAGAGCAGCAGAGCAAATAGAAAAACATTTGGAATGGGCATAGCTAATGTTGTGAAGTCAGTTCAGACCACAAATTGATTGTGAGTCCACTAGTCTGAAAAATATTATTAGAGAGAAAGAGGGACATGACTGAAATTTAGACCTTAACCTTTATTGCAGTTTTTCCCATTTAGCCATAAATCTTCTGCCAAGCCACTTGCTCATAATGCAAGGCTGCTGCAGGACTGCATTGTCATTTTCTGTGGGCTGAATGCAGGCCCACAGTTGTTATGCCTCAGCTGAAGCATGAAAAAGTTCTATGACAATATAGGTAGGCAGCTCATCTGAACTCTAACTCAAGACAAGCAGCATTCAAAATACCTGCGACAGTCATCAAAGAGCACATCTTGGGAACTCACCTTTGCAGCACAGCCCAACACACGTTTTGATGTTTGAGAAGCATCTTGGCCTCAGCCCCTCTAAAACAAGCCTCTTCTCCTTAATAGAAGTAGCACTGGCAGTGCGTGGCACGGCTGAGAGCCTGCAGGAGAAGCATTTCTGAGCTAACCGGCCCGGTGGTTTCCTTGCTCTGCTGATTTAGCAGCTGGCCAACCCATTGCAAGCTCAGAGGATTTCCTCTGACTTCTCTAAACTTGTTTCAAATGGCACTAATGGATCATTGAAGAAGAACTGGCTCAAAATGAACTATTAGTTGTCATCACAAGCCCCTCGTGAGTAACAAAGGTAGCATCCAATTAATTGTCTGAAAGCCTGAAGTATTGTGGATCTGGGGAAAAAAAAAATCACTTTTGGCTAATGCTTAATAAAATATCAACCAGCTAATTAATTGGAATGAGTTATACCCAAGCACTCATCTCTATATTACATTGCCTGAGAAGAATAGTTTCTATCAAGCTGTCAAATAACTCTAATAATAATAGCACAGCAGTGGTTCAGTAGTTAAGCATTCAGTAGAACAAACAGTGTTTCCTGGTAGAGTGTGTGATCCCAATGATTTCAAACATAATAGATTTACAGGGTTGTAACTCAGAGTCTGGTTAGTGCTCAGCTGGAATTTGAAGGGTACATTCACAGTCACAGCATTGGGATTTTATGCTGGTGTAGCTATGGTAAAAATAATGAAGCTACGCCAGAATTAGATGGGAGTTCCACAATGATGAGTCACTTTTAATGAGATGTCTTGAGAGGCATTTTTATTAAGTTATATCAGAAACAAAAGGTACAGAGACTGCAAGTTCTGCTTACAATGTAGATTTACTGCAGTTATTTCAACAATTATAATTACATTTCTGTTAAGTTGTAAGTAACATTTAGATCAATGGAGCCAACTGGTACATTGGCTAAAGCTCATCAGAAACATTTCCCTCTCCTAAAATTAAAGGAAAATTATAGTAACTTGATAGCAAATCTGTATGAAACTAAAACTTGCATTACCCAAAAAATAACACATGAGAATTCAGCAATGAAAATAGTGTAGTGTTGACTAAGATCAACAGAAAAGGAATAGAAATGTGGTGAATTTCATGTAGTTTAAGCCCAATTTTATGCATCTCAAATAGCAAGGTTGATCAAATATGTGACTCTGTGTTAGGATTGATAGTACTTCATTTATTATTCTAATCAAACTGGATTTCATTGCCCTTTTAGATACTTCTTTTTTGCTGTCAATAGCACCAGGGCAGACCAGACTGACTATTCTATTATCAGCAAAATTAGGCTGATTACACTTGTCAAAAAAGATCAATAGCTACTGTGACAAATTGCAGCTCACCAAGTGCACTTAGAGTAGTACTTAGGAAAAAAATAAGAAAAGAAAGAAGCCTGTAATTAATGGTAGTGGCTGGAACAGTGTTGTGCCAGAAAACTTACTTAAATTACTTCAAATGTCATTGAGACCAAGCAAAATTGAGTCCTTTTTGATGCACTGAATGTTATGGACTTCATTGAAACTTTGTTTTCAGTATAATTAAGTTTTTTTTTTCCTAAGATGAACAGATAAAAGATTGTGTTTGCTTGATAAATATCAGTGAGAGCTGCTTGTACTTAAAGGCATTAAGGGAAGGGCAGCGTGCCTGACAGATACCAACATGTGGGAACTTCCAAAGCTGCAGTAAATCTAATAACCTGTGACTGAAAAAAATGGAGAAAGGACTAAAAGCATGTCATGAAATCCAGCATTCTAAGAAACTTCCCAGCTTGCCCTTATATTATATTTAATAGATGCAGTAGATATGCTTGTGGTTCCCATGCTCTTTTACCAGTCATTGGAAGAGCCTTGCTACCAGCTCCTCCTACCCATTTTTCCTGGTGGTTGATTTCTCCCAGGAAGGTTTCCTAAGTGGTGTTCAGGGTTTTAAACAGGTTATGCCTCACTGACTACATGATATTCTTCTAATTTACTATTTACATTCTATCCCCTACATATCACAGGGGAAACAGCTGAAAATGCAAGTGCTTCTGTCATCCACTTTGTGTCTCTCTTTCTACCAGACTTCCCTGCCTGTAATTGTATATTTTCCTCACCTTTCACATATGTTCCTCTGAATCTGCTCATTTCATTATTCATTTTTGTGTTCATTTCATTTGGGGTTGAGTTATTCATGGTTTGCTTTGGGGTTGCTTTTAGGCAGGACTGTGTTTATCTTAAGATTGTAGGGAAGAGTAAGACAGTCATGGTGCTTGATATTTTTGAAACATCAAAATATTAAATTTTAATGGCTGAGCTTCAACTGTCAAAAAACAACCATTGTGCCTCAATTTAAAAACAAAACAAAGCAAACCAAAAAATAACAAAACCAACCAATCAATAAAACAAAACAAAAACAACCACAAAGTACCAAAAAAGGGTGGGAGGGAAATACAAAAAAACAACCAACCTCTGCATTGATTTGGAGGCAAATAATTCTGTCAGATCAGGCTGAAAACTCTAAGACATGTAACTCAGTCCTTGACGAAATGAGATTAATTCCTCTCTAATACAGTGTAATTGTTCCTAAGATTCAGTTCTAGTGGCCTGGTTATGTTTATTCTCAGTACATCCACAAAATTAGCTCCACAGATTTTGCCAGCCTAAAATTTATGAGCAGAGAGTCAACCTATGAGTGCAACACAGAAAGGAGGACAAACACCAACCAGAAGCAAACCTACATCCTTTCCAGGGCAGGGTGATGGGGGCTTGTAAAAGGACTGCAAGGTTTTTACTGTAACTTATGACTGGCAAAGAAACACCAGATTTAACTGAAGTAACTCCAACACTTCAAATGTGAAGTCTGATTTCAATTTCCACCTGTGAATATCGTTGCCAATGTAATTTTCACTAATTCTGGTGCAGCTGCTCCTCTTTTACCTCCCTGGATTTTGGTTGACTGTGAGAAGAGCCAAGTTGGGTTTGAATCACTCATCATTTGCAATCAGCATCCCCAGGTATCAGAATAGTAACCTCACGTAAATACCAAAGCAGCGTAAGGGGGGACGTTGGTGTTTTCTAGGCTCTCTCTGGGACACTGAAATTTTCCACAACTCAGGCCAGCCATGGGGTCTGTGATTGTCTATGGATTTGAGCCTATTAGCTTAATCCTCAAATTCCTAGGTTTAACAGAAATCAAGCAATTGCCATGCATCACACATTTTTCCTGCTGTGTCAGTCTCTGAAAGTAAATAGCTTTAGTTCCCCTAGAAAATGCTCGTAGAATCATTTAGCTTGGAAAAGATATTCAACATCATCAAGTTCAGCCTTTAACCCTGCACTGCCAGGTCACCAATGAACGATGCCACATCTACACATCTTTTCAATACCTCCAGAGATGGGGACTCCACCACTGCCCTGGGCAGCCTGCTCCAGTGCTTTACAACATACCCTGTGAAGAAATTTTTCCTAATATCCAGATAAACTTCTCCTGGCACATCTTGAGGCTATTTCCTCTTGTCCTATTACTTGTTCCTTGGGAGAACAGACTNGCCTGGGAAGCTTGTGACTGGCTGTCAATTGGATTTATCTCCTTTCACCACCACTCTTGGAGCCTGGCCATCCAGACAGTTTTTNCTAGAGAGCAGTAAGGTGTCCCCTGAGCCTCCTTTTCTCCAGGCTAAACAACCCCAGGTCCTTCAGCCAGTCCTTACAAGACCTGTGCTCCAGTCCCTTCACCAGTTTTGTTGCCCTTCTCTGGACACACTCCAGCCCCTCAGTGTCCTTCTGGGAGTGAGGGGCCCATAACTGAACACAGTATTTGAGGTGTGGCCTCACCAGTGCTGAGTACAGGGGGACGATCACTTCCCTAGTCCTTCTGGCCACACTATGTCTGATCTAAGCCAGGATGCTGTTGGACTTTTTGGCCCTGTGAGCACACTGTTGTCTCATATTCAGCCAGCTGTTGATAGGCAACCCCAAGTCCTTTTCCACTGGGCAGCTTTCCAGACACTCTTCCCCAAGATTGTAGCATTGCCCAGGGTTGTGATCCAAATGCAGGACCAAGCACTTGGCCTTGTTGAACCCAAACCATTGGCCTTGGCCCATCAATCCAACAAATCCCTATGTAGAGCCTCCCTACCTTCAAGCAGAT
>VWZY01010252.1:87643-110492 GCA_013399075.1 Chloroceryle aenea
AAAAGCCCCATCTCAGAAAACTCTGCAGGCCTGCAACAGGGAGGAGGTGGGTGAAGACTCAAAGTCTGTGAGTGAGCAAGAGGAGGTGGTCCTGCCTATTCCATATCTGGATTGTCTATGCTAAGCTATGAGCTACTGGACAAAGCAGAGCTACAAGAAGAGTGGGATTTAGGTAAGTGCTTCACCCCACTATTCTCACGGAGAAGAGGAATGATCCTGAAATCCACTGTCAGATGCTTTNTCTGTGGTTTGGGTTTTTTTCTAACTTACCCTTAAACCATCTGTATATGGCTTGATCACCTTGCCCACAGCAACACTGCTGTTAAAAACAGCAAATCAAAATGCGACAGGTTACGTTCATCTCAGCAATGGAGCTATGCCACAGCTCCTACTTCTAGTCAGCAAAAATCCTGATTTATGCAGTTGTTACACAAATCATTGCTCATGGAACATAAACATCGGTGTCTGAAGTGACAAATTTGGGTGGGGTTTTGGGGTGGGTTTGTTTGTTGGTTTGGGTTTTGTGTTTGGGGATTTTTTTATTGTTTTTTTTGTTGAGTTGAATTGGTTTGGAGGTTTTTTTGTGCCAGCACAATGTTCTGACCCCCGTCCCGTGAATGTGATGACATTTTACGTTATTAACAATCAGTGTGTGAAATGCTGGTTTACAAATCTATTTATTGAGCACTGTTATTTAAAGTAGCATGCTTCAGAGAGCAAGCGTATTATCAGGCCACGTCTCAGGAACATGAAAGTGTTATTTGACAGCAAGCTATATAAAATCAATTGTGCTGATTTCAAGGATGAGTGACCTTTCAGATCGGGATACTTCTCCATTTACATCAGAATCATTTGTAAGTGAATTGCACATGCTGAGTGGTTTTCACATTAGGTCAACAAGGTGGAAAAACAGTAATCCAGGGGTGCTACCAGCTTAAATGTGGCTCATTCGGAACAATTTGTTCCACGATGGTTTTGGAGGACCCAAGGCATGTCACAAGATCATGATAGCAACAGATGGTCAATAATGGCAATAAGTAAAATGACAAAAAATCCCCTCCTGTGGTGTGGAATTGTACATGGACAGCCACACAGACAAATGCCATTGCTGACTGCTCCAGTGGATGGAGGCTTCAAGAACAAGAGAAGCTCTGTGAAACCCCACACAGTGCAGAGCTGCAAAGAGAGCACATCAGCTGCCTGCTTAAGGGAACAAAGAACCTGAGCAGATGTTAGAATTCCAGCAGCTTCCTCAGATAGTGCACCTTTCAAAGGTGTCTTTTTATAGGGGACAAACTCAAGCTTTTTACCCATCACCTTCATCCCCGTTCTGTGTGTGGTTTGTCTCATCTGTTAAACTACAAGGTTTTTCAGATAAAAGAAAGCAGCAACTGGTCCTCTCCAAGGAAGGAAGAGCATGAGTGGTTAAGATCACACCCACACATGCATGACCCACAGAGAGGAAATGGAGAAGATCCTTCCCATCTCCACTGCCCAGGGCAAACTCCTTGAGGAGCATAAACCTTCACTTTTTTTTCAATGAAGTTGCAAGAGACTGAGTTTAGAGGACTAAAATTCTCACTACTCTTTAAAAACATCTTTACAGATAGACCTCAAACAGTCACAGAAGAAGAAGGTCAGATCCTTGCTTGGTTATAGACAGAGAACATAGGACATGGAGAGGCCATTTATCCTGCTCACAGGCTTTTCCTGTTGGTAACAGCAAGAATCTCGGGGGAGTACATAGGATCCTGGCCTGGTGGAATCACTACAGATTGCAAGACTCCAGCAGGTCCTATCTTTCTGTTTCCCTGTGGGCTGAGTTCTAAAACTAAATATTTCATATCATGCTGGGTATAAAGTTTTACTGCTGTAATAGTCAGCATAGTAATGGGGTTTAAGTCCTAAGTGACATTTGACTTTCCAGCAATATATCCCAGTAGGGGTGGTTCTAAGCTGACAGTGTTAACCAGGTTTTGGAGCAAATAGTGTGCAAAAGAAAAACTATTTAATCTCTCCACACTAAGGTGATGTCGTGTATTTCCTTCAGCAAAGATAATCAGATGTTCGTGGTCTCCATAGCAATGCAGGTGGAAATTTAGAAAGCCATGAAGGTTTCCAACAGCAAATGTAGAAATGCATAATTTTAAGAAGGCATCTCACTGAGGCTTGGCTTTCAGGAGTGCTGAGAAAATGAAACCAGCGTTTGCCTTTCAGAAGAACAGGGTTTAGTTAGCACTATAATTGAGCGAGCATCATGCTACTGTGCCATGTTGCCTCTTTGGAAAAATATCTCTATTTTCATATTCTACTTTGATATTCATGTATGACCTCCAAATCACACGGGGCCAGAAATTTGTCAAATAGATTTCAGCCTAAAGTCTTGAGGAATTTCTTTTTATTCTTTTTATCAAGAATTTTCTTCTTGGCTTTGTGTACTTCGAGAGCAAAAGGAAGAATTATGATAATTTGGTCACCAGCATAACCTAGAATACCTCCTACTGATTCCTGCAATTGAAAAAATTAATCTCCTCTGTTCTTATCTAACACTAAGATCCTTTATAATACGAGAAGTATCTTTTAGCTCTTGTATCATCAGACTTTACCCTCCATATCCTTTGTTTCTAATGAACCTCTCGGACAAACTCTTTAAATTGAACTTAATATGGAATCTTTCAGGCACAGGGAGCAGCAGCAGTGCCATCCAAGAAGGCTACTGTCAGCACCATCCGTGGTGCAAAGGAGGGCCAAGACTCTTCCTGCACCTGCTGGTGTAGATGTGCCTCGGTGGCACATAATGTGGCTGGACAAGGTGATCTCCAGAGCTCTTTTCCTACCTCAACTACTCTGTCATGTTGTGATTCTGTTACAGTAAAAGGACAGCCTATGTTAAAAAGATACTGAAGGTGCTCATGGAACATGCCAGAATCAGCATGTAACACTCACCTTAGATATGTTCTTTATCATAAGAATCTCTTGCAGATATTCAAAATAAAACACATTCTCCCCATGAAAACCTACTGAAGCAGGAACTTTCTTCTCCCAGTAGAGTCCTGCAGCTGCTGAAGTCTTGCTCAGATTGCTTTCTCTCATCCTGTTCAGGACAATTGAAATGGCACANATGGAACCCGTGTCTGGCCCAAGGAGCAGAATACAGGGGTAGATATCCCAGGGGGGACTGTGGGGCTGTTGGAAGGCAGTGAGAGGTTATCCCACTGCCGAAATGTCACTGGATAAAAAACTATGTTTTGTGCAGGATCCGGAGTAGAACCTCTGAAGACACAGGTGCCATAGTTCTATCAAAAGTAAAAGGGGCAGAAGAGTTGCTACATGCACACAGCAGGGTATGGGCATCAGCTACGTGAACAGGGCACCCAGGGTTACTCAGTCTAAGGCAGCTTAGCCCGAGTCCAAACTGAGTATTTTCATGCCTCTTGAACAAAAGCAGCAGAAGGCAGGGCTACAGTTGAGGGGAGGCTCTGAGGACTGTGAGATTGAAGAGAGGCATCAATATACATCAATATACATCAATACTGCACAAGTATTTCAGTGGTTGTTCATGGCTTCACTTGCAGAAGTCCTGAGTCCATGAGTCCCACTGGAGTCAATCCTGATACCATACACTTAACTTCTCAGGCATCCCTCATTAGGATCCCAAAACAGACACAGCAGGCACTTAGATGCCCAAACACAGGCATTTAGAGTAATTTTAGACCCCACTTCAGATCCTCCACAAAGGAATAAGGCTGACATAGTCCTGTCAATACCTGCCAGACCCAGGAGGATGGTTCAGGACAATTGAAATGGCACAGATGTGGGTGCTCAGGTTGCTGAATGGGCCCTCCAATATTAACTGTGATGCTTGGGTAGGATAACTGGAGGAAGATGCCAGTAAAAAGGGCTGAGGAACACAAGGAAAAGCTTTGACTGAGGGAGTGCATTTTCAAGCTGCAACCTGCAGCTGTATAATTTGCATTCATGTCAGCAGCAGCTTCCAAAGGTCCGCTCGTATAACTGACAATTTCTTAAAGTCACAGAAAACTAGAAAAAGTAGGTTATACAAAGGTTGTGAAAACATAAGTTGGCAGTAATAAAACTCAGAGTTATTGGTGAGTCCTATAATAGTTAACTAAAGCAGGAACTGAAACCCTGATCTAGTGTTAGCCACAGAAAAAAAGAATCAGCTATAGCACGTGTTAAATTATCCTTTTATCACCAATGAAAGCACACCAGACTTTGGCACCTATTACTGCTATTAGATGGACTATCCTTTAATCACACCTAGGCTCAATTATGGCCACAGTGATAGCTGCAGCAGGATATTTCAAAATATACCCCAGCCTGTGCTGTCTTTGTACTGCTGGGCTCCCAATTAAAAGAAAATTACCAAAGGCCCATTTTCTCAGCTTAGCACTCTAGGAGCTTGAAAAATAAAAATGATTTCGCACCATGAACTGTGAAATTAACATAAAAGCGGTGTAGCCTTTTTTTTTTTTCCCCTTTGGATTACAGTTTCACCTCTGTTTTAGCATTAGAGATGCTTTGCTCACTAAAGCTGCACCGAAGCAGCCCTGTCACCCAGCTGCAAACCTGGCACCAGCCAACGGAGGCTGGAAAAGGAAGGGCTGAGTCCATAATTAATAACCAGCACTGTTCTTGGTTTGTATATTGCTCAGTTAAACTTCTGTTACATGTTCATGTTCACATGCTCACATATCTACTGCAAGACTTTCTGTCGAGAGTCTCATCAGCTAAAATAGCATTAGAAATACCCAGTGAATGTGGTGTGGCAGGTGAATGTGGTGTGGGTGTGCCAGGTTTTGAACCACGTTCAGCGCTGTAATTTGAATTAAAAGTAAAAATACAAATGCAAAAATGCAGAGCCTTTGCATTTCCTTACAAACTATTCCTCACCTCCCAGGTTTCACAGTGTACTTCTTGGATAAATCCGAGGATCTTGATAGAGCTGCTGTCTTCCCTGAATTATAATGATGTCATTTCTATCTTTGTGAATTAGATAATAAAAGCCAAGAGCTTGAATAGTGTTTAAGAAGGGATTAGCCATTCTAGGGATAATGAAAACTTCCACCAGAGTATTTAAATGGGAATAGTTCTTTTAAGAAGGGCATAAACCTTTTTTCCTCCAGTACGTAAAGTAAACACTAACTGACAGCACAAAGGGAATGTGGAAACAGGTTATTCCATAGCTATTAACTCCTGAAGTGCAACATGATCAGAGACTGTACTAGGACTTGGTGGAGGCAAGCTGAGGCTTAAAGGACAGAGAAGAGCCTGCTGGCCTACTGTGATGAGGCATAATGTGGTACAGCTTTTAGTATCAGCATGGGAATGGGAGGTTTTTGGTTGACTGCATAGTTTTCCACTCTGTTTTGCAGAGATTCATCCTATTTGGTGTGTATAAAGATGCACTAAATATAAAGATCATTTCTGTATCAGTCTGTGCATGAGGCCAAATTACTGCACTTACTTTTTGAGTAAAAAGTTAATTTTCTGAGACATTTCAAGGGAAGCTGTTAATTTCTCCAGGAGTTATTTAGTGATGAGACCTTTAATTTAGCAACCAGTGCCTGATCTTTTCTCTGTCCCTGGTGATCTGCACATCAGCAGGTCTGCATACCCCAGGCCTAGCAAAGGATCTCGAGAACCTCTGGTTAGATTTCTTCTTTGTATTGTTTATTGTTGGATTTGAGGACTTTCTATGTCAACAATTCAATATAACTGAAAGTTTTTCTTCAAAGGAAGTCTTTAAAATTATATCCTCCTTAAGAAAACCTTGCAACTATCTCCTGAACCACAAAAGTAAGGCTATATGATCCTTGCTTAAGACAGTTGACTTAATCTGGTGACCATCACTTAGGAAGGAGCACAGGAAAGGAGAAAACTGTCTCAGTTTGTGAGTTTCTTGTACCTAGCCTTGTCTCCAGCTCCTGCCTCTCCTGGGGACATTCCTGAGCTCACCCCAGACTTGATACCTCACCTTGCTTTGGACTGGAGATAGACTGTTAGTTGCAAGTTTTACTCCTCTTTTTTTAGGGTAAAATAAAGCTTACTAGTTTAAGAAAAAAAAAAGCAACTCTTCTCTCAGACACCTATTTACTTGCTAAAAGGAGTCCAGTCTCCTTCTCCATCTAATAAACAAAAGTTCCCTGATGCAATTATCATGATTGCCTTAATATTGACTCTGGTACCTGTGAGGCCCTTCTGGATTTCTGGGGACTGGGTGTTGTTTATGAACAGCTTGATTTTTCAATACCCAATTTCATTTTCTCTCACTCTTTTTAGTTCTACTTGAAGTTTATTTATTTTCCCTTACAGTAAAATCAACACACTTTGAATACACCAAATTAAGAGACACTATTAAATGGCATTTATAACCAGCACCTTATGCAGAAGGAAATCACTACAAGATCTGCTGATTTTGTAACTGAGAAAGCAGAATAATTCTTCCTTTCCCATCTAATTTGTGTCTGAGAAAAGACCAATAGCAAATGGAAGTTCAATATCATGCCTTTGAGAATTACAGTCTGTTTAGCCCAGGGTAAAACTGTTTGAAAGGAGGTAGTAAATAGTAAGAAGTTGCTATGCATGGTATTTGGATTTCTCTTTTCAGTTTCAGTCACTCTTCTATCTGCAGTATCCTTTCCACATCACCTCTAGTTCACAATTTAAAGTCTGAAGGAGTCCTTGAAGTATGCCATTTATAGTAAAAAGCACAGGCAGAATACTACTATATTTTTCCCTGGGCTGCACTGAGGGTTTGGGACAAGCATGAGCTGATGTTCCTCTTCCAGAATGATTTATTGTTACTCGTGATCCCTACTGTGTACTTCAGAGATAGATCCTGGCTGTATGAAATGGTGTGCCAGCATTACCACCCTGCTCTGCATGTCTAGGTACTACTCATTTCTGTGACCTGCTCTGCAGGAGCCCTCAGAGAACATGACTTTCCTCTTTTTAAAGTGACTATGTGATAGAAAAGTGTCAGTGTGAGGAGGAAAAGCAAAGGATGGTGGGTTTCCTTTCCAGAAAGGGTGGGTGGTTTCATTCCCTTGCTCTGGCTGACAGGGGTGCCTTGTAATTCCCATTCCCACACACTGCCTCTGCCAATCTTTCCTGAGCTGGGCTCGGGCAGGTGATGTGCTGCCTGAACAAGGCTGTCTGCAGAGAAATGGGGGCTGATA
The DNA here is from genome assembly GCA_013399075.1 of Chloroceryle aenea. Taxonomy (NCBI): domain Eukaryota; kingdom Metazoa; phylum Chordata; class Aves; order Coraciiformes; family Cerylidae; genus Chloroceryle; species Chloroceryle aenea. The sequence goes on from VWZY01010252.1 coordinate 94,846, forward strand.
GCTGGGGAAAGCAAGAAGACACAAGCCTGTGTCTTCTCCCTGTGCTGGCTGGAGAGGAACACCATCAGAATATTTATGCAAACATGTGGTGTGGAAAACCTTGCAGTCATTTGCACTGCAAAATGTATTTTGATGAAGCAATTTATTTTTTTGCACTTCTGTGGCACTCCACTGCTGTTTCTGTAGCACTCGGTGGTCAATTGAAATGACACAAATCACAGCCAGGGTGTTTGTCCTGCCTTTTTCTCTGTGTAGGTGTGAATGTGGATTCTCATGCTTCAGATCTGAGACAGCATTTACAATCTACAAAATGACCTTCCCCGTTCTGTTAACAGAACAAAAACAAACCAGAAAAAAACCACAACAACGCCAAAGAGAAGAAAAAAAGGAGAAAGGGAAAAAAAAATCCAATGTGCTAGACATAATTCACACCAGAGTAAAAGGAAGGCAAATCAAAAGGAAGGCAAATCATGCTGCTAGTGATATTTTTAAAGTTGAAGATTTCCAACTTTGATGAAGTAGAAAAATTTCTGCTAGCCCAAGAACTGTAAGTGAATTTCAGTGGGTTTGTGCGATTTCAAGAGTGAGAAGGCCAATTAGACTCTGTCAGTCATGCCAAATGGTAGAGAGGGAAGGTTTGTTGATTGCTTTTCTTTTTTGGATCCTGATTAAACTTCTGCAGCTTTACAGCTGTACTGAGTACAGTCTGAAAATACAGAATGGGCTGTATCTCTAGAGGGCTGCTTTGCCAGATCATGCAAACCTGGATCATTTCTGTATCAGTCTGTGCATGAGGACATCTGGGAAGTGGAGCCAGCCCTCTCAGGTGAGAGACATCTGCAGCTCCTTTCTTCTTCAGAGCCTGAGATGGTTGATTTGGGGAGTTTAATGAAGTTTCACAGTGATATTTTGGGCAGTGAACACCATGGCAGCTGCAGCACCTAAAATGCATCAGGACTGCTTTTTAGTAAGTTGTAGAGTTCACTTGTGAACAAGTCTACAGACATGCAGACCAACTAATTACCTAATTACAACTAATTACCTGCAGAAACTCCTTTGCTTTTTACCACCACCCTCCGGGTGCAGCCTGTCAGCCAGTTCCCCATCCACCACATGGACCACAACACATCAGCTTCTCTAGGAGGAGGCTGTGGGGAACTGTACTAAAAGCCTTGGAGAAATCCAGGTGGACGATGTCCACTGCTCACCCTGCATCAGCCGAGCAGGTTCCTTGGTTGTAGAAGTCTGTTGGGTTTGTCAAGCATGATTTGCCCTGGTGAATCCGTACTGGCGTTTCCCAATCCCATGCTTCACTTGACCTGTGATAGGCCCCAGGAGGATTCATTCCATAACTTTCCCAGGGACTGAAGCAAGACTGATGGGCCAATAATTTCCTGGGTCCTCCTTTAAGACCTTGTTGTGGCTTGGGGTGACATCCCTCTATCTCCATGACTTCTTGAAGAGTATGGAGAGCAGCTTCACACGCTGTCAGCATGTCAGCCAGCTCTCAACACCCTTGGGTGGACAATGTCTGGGCCCATTCATTTCTACAGGTCAAGCTCCTGTAATAGTTCACACACCAGCTCTTCCTTTGCTGACAGCAGGTCCGTGTTTCCATCAGCCTGGATTTTTGTTCCCAAGGCTGGGGAGCCCAACAGTGCTGGTGAAGACAGAGGTGGAGAAGGTGTTGAGAACTTCTGCCTTTTCAGCACTGTTGGTAACTAATTCACCTCTCCTGTTTAATATTTTCCATTTCTGCTTGTTGTTTGCATGCCTGAAGAACCCTCTCACGTAGCTTTAAACATCTCTGGCCGATTTCAATTCAAGCTGAGCTTTGCTTTTCTAACTGCTTCTCTGCACACCCCTGTAACTCTCAACAGGTATTCAGTCAGGTTTTTCCAGGGTTTCTTTTCTACTGCTGTGCTATTCCTTCACAGCACAGAGGCTGTAGAAATTGAACTTCAGCCACACAAATGAAAAGATTGTGAGAACAGACTCATTCTGTGTTTATACCGCAGCATTGTCTCCACTACCAGCACTTTGACAAGCCTTGAAAAGACAGAAGAATACTCCTGGAGCGTATCTGTATGAAGTAAAGCTGTGAAGCTTTTCTGTTTTTATCTCAGAGGAAGCAATCCATGTTAAGCAAACATTTCCAAGAATGCCATATCTGCCAGCGTGCCGTGCTCAAACGGAGCAAAGGGTTTGAAACAGAGAGGATGCTGAATCACGTGGCACCCAACACCAGCACAGCTCCCCATTTCTGACAGAGCCACCTGCTACTGAGAAATTGGTCTGGAAAGATTTCCATGGTGCTTTAAGAAGCTGCCTACAATAAAGTATTTCCAACTCTTAACAGAACACAGACTGTACCTTTCTACAGTAAAACCACAACATATATAAGTATAAAGTAACCAGGTCCTTTCAATTTCATTAACAGCCTCTCAGAATAATTAAGATTTTGAAAAATGTTATAGTGAGGAAGCTAAAAATGAGAAGGTGATGATAAAAAAGAAGGGTATTCAGTCATCTTTACAGCTAACTGTGTTGTGGAGCAGTTACCACCTAATTATTACTAGCACAACTCTTGACCATCAGAAGACACTCACTTTATTCTAAATCCACTTTTTACCTGTACTGCATTTTGCTTTAAAAAACAAACTTTCTTATTAAAATATCTGGATCAACAGGAATGTATTCTCATCTGGTAGAGGAATTATAAATACCTCATTAATTATAACTGCCTCTCATACCTTTTAATGCTGCATATTAACTAATACCTCTTCTTAATTAACTGTAATTATAAGTAGTGTGTACATAGTACACACTGAAATAAATACACTGATTTATTTATTTAGAATTATTTGGTCACAGTACTTGATTTTCTCTGAGGCAGGTTAATTCCAGATCATGAAAAGCAATCTTCTCTTAACACCCTACAACCCCAAATTTCTCTGTGTAAGAGATACAACACAGAATGAAAATTATTTCACCTTACTGCAGTTAATTACTTAAATGAGACAAAAAGTAAGAGGATAATGAGGATGGGGAAGGTAGGGGCAGGTAAATTACCAGCCTTTAATAAATTTTGGAAGTGAAGTCTGATTGACTTTCATCATTTTATTTTGGTCTCAGTGCCTACCAAGCGAATTCTAGAGAGTTCATCTTTCCTGTGAGAGAAGAACCAAGCACTGGGTTGGCAGAGCTGCTGCAGAACTGACATGGCTGTTGAACTACAAGAGCTGGTGATGCAGAACTGTGTCTGAAAACTGTCTGTGCAGATCACATGCCAATGAGGAAATTGCCACTGTCCAATACAGAAAAACACCTCCAAAACTTGCTGGGCGTGCTGCTTGGACTGCCACAGATTTTAAACAACTAGGGAGACCTTTTCTCTAGGAATAGATGGCTTCAGATGCCACACAGAGAGGGTTTTGTTGAACTCACTTTGAGTCTTGGCCTTGAGCCAGACTCTTAGATTTGTTGTTTCTCCCATTGCTTTACACTATCCCTACAGATTTCAGAGGCAGAGAGACAGTGATTGAAGAGAAACCTCTACTGCAACACGGATGTTTTCCTTTGTCTTTGAGGGATTTGAGCGGGGTGACACATCACACTAAAGAAACACTTGGAAAAAAGAAGAAAAATTGAAAAACGTCTGAATCCATCTGCAATGAAAGGGCTGGGGTTTATTTGACTTGTGATCTTCTGGGGATAGATCATGAGTCCCAGAGCCAGCGAGGGGAAGGAATTGTTCTGACCTTGGCGCAGTTACTCACATACGTTTGCCTTCCACCAGTAGCAAATGACTGCCTACAGGCATTCTGTAGAGAACACAGCACAGGGAGTAGCTGTTCTACTGCTGCACAACCATGCACCTGGCCCAGAAAGGTACATTTGAAGGACAATATTGACCCTATTCCAGAGTTCTTTTGCTCATCATTTGATGCTGGCCACGCTTGTATCTATTCTTTTTCTACAATAAATACAGTTTAAAAGTACTAAGAGAAAAGAATACAATTCAACCACAGTGCTTGGTGTTGTAAAAGCAGACATTTGATTCAGGATCCATTGTATGATAAATATCAAAGTTACAAATGTTTCCTGAAATCTATTTCTTTAGCTGTACTTATGAATCCAGGAATTTTACAGCAAATGATTTTAAAGGCCTATTGTTTCTTTTTTCTAGTAAGTATAAACAACATATTGCTGTTACTGACTAATTATACTGCAGGGTCTCCTCATATGGAGGGGATATGTGTGTTATTTATATGTGTCTCTGTCTGGTCAACACCACTATGATAGGCTGACTGCATTTACTCTTCCTGGCTACAGATACACCCATAACTCAACTCTGCAAGAATAAAAAGCTATTGTTAAAGAACCAAATAAGGTCTTTTGGGAGGTAAAGTTGTTCTGTTCTGTGCCACGGGAACACTTAAAAGGTAAAATGATTTTTCAGCCTAAAAATAAATTTGATTTCAGGTGTATAAAATTGTGTAAGCCAAGCAGAAGTATCATAGGTGGATAACTTACTCTAGAATTAATAATAGGTATTGCTTTCCAGTGTAGCTGGCTATGGAAATGAACTGTATTGCAGAACACCACATTGTTTCATCCAGCAGACTCCAAAGCACTCACAGGGAGGTAGTTTTAAGTGATACTGGAAGTGGGCATCCTTGGTGGGAATACTACATCTCTAATTTAAAAAAATAATCCTGCTAAGAGCAAAGCTATTCCCACACCTACGTCAGGTCAGCTGTCACCATAGCTGAGTCCTGAAAAGAACCAGGGATGGAGGTTTAGTTTAGTAGCCTCTGGAGAACTTGTTCCAGTGCTGCACTATTGTAATCAAGAGATTTTTCCTAATGTCCAGTCTAAACACCAAGAGAAGCAATTTCCCCTTTGTATCACATGTCCCTGCTGGTTCTGTTACCATTCTAACCTCCACTCAAGTAGCTGTAGGCTGCTGTCCTGCTGCCCCTTAGCTCCTCTTTGCCAAACCAGTGCTTCATCCTCGTCTTGTGGACTATGTGCTCTCTGTCCCTGGCCAGTGGTAGTCCTGCCCTTGTCCCTTTCCAGTTTCTCAACATCCCTTCTCAATAGACAACACTGAACTGCTGTACAGGTTGAAAGTTTCTCAGTCATCCAACCCAGACTTCATCAGCTTTACAGTGAGAATGATGGACTTCACCTCCTCCTCTTCCTTTCTTGCCTCAAAGAAGGCTTTTTATTTCAGTCAGCAAGAACCTCCCCGATAAACATAACTTTTCTCAGATGATAGATGAGTCTCACCATCACTACAGTCATCTCCTTCCATACCTTCAGGTGTATCCCATCCAGTCCCATGGTTCTGAGGACATTTAGCTACTCCAGCTCCCTAAAACTTTTGCCCCCCAACTGTCGCCTACCTCTCTCCTTCCTAACCATATTGGTATGAGCAGTTGTCCCAGAAGACAGCTTTGCCTCTAAGGACTGAGACAGAAAAACATGTTGAGTATTTCAGCTTCATGGTTTGCTCAATGCCGTGGTGCCCTCCCTCCAGATGTATGAAAGCCCCTATGAAGGCAAGAAACAGCTATTGAAGGCACATCCACAACGTCCTCTGCCCCAGGTGATCAGCTACAGACCTTTACCCCAGCATAGCAAAATTAGTCCCATCTCACCTCGACCTCAGGTTTCTTACTGGAGTTTTTCAACATTTTCCCTTAACAGGGTGGAATTATCCCTCCTTTTCTCACCCTTCTGTGCAGGCTGAACAGCCTGTTTCATCCAAACCTATGCTCCAGCTGTTCATACCATCACTTGCACTCCTTTCTTTGTGGCAGTGATCCTAATTGTAAAGGCTGAGATCTCTGGACCAGGATCCTTCTCCACCAGGACTGTTTCTCCTCTGGTGCCAGGACACTGGAGCTATATTTTAGCTTAAGTAGCTGCAGGTTGAAATGGAGCCTCCTTCCCACTACCAGATTTCTACCCTGCTGGGTGAGTGCCCACTTGGTGCTCCTGTGTTGCCTTCCCACCCTCAGAATGGCTCCTTCCTGAACAGAATCTTGTGAAGATCTGTCATCATCCTTAACCCTTGTCATCCTTGATGCAACAACAGCTGTTCATTTCCTGGCTAGGATTGGTTTGCTTGTGTTAATAAACCGACTGAAGGCACAAAGCAGCAGAGCTCTCTAACTCTGGGTTCCCTTGCTTCATTTGTCAGCCTGAGCTCCAGCCTGCAGGAACATCTCTGTGCAGCGTGGCTAGAATTGCCTGGCTTGCTCAGATGGGAAGTCAGACTAGCTGACTTCACAGGTACCTGTGTACTTAAGATCTATGGTCTACAATGGTTTCTCCTTCTCATTATTTGTGAAGCAGAATCTTCATCCAGCTGTGAAGAACAGAGAAGAAAGAGGTGTGTAGGAAGAAATGCAGCTAAAATTGTTGAGTGTAACTCTAACCTCACAGAGAAAGAGAGAATCAAATGCGCAGAACCTGCTTTTTGGAACTGAAATGCTACCCAACTGTGCCTGCAGAGAGAGGAAAAGCTGATGAGCTGGTGTCCTACTGTGGGAGTGTGTGCTGGGGATCTCGGAAACCCAGCAGAGCAGAAGAGATTTTTCTTTCTATTTTGGGGTCAGTCATACCTCACAGTCAATGTTTCTCATTTTTAATGTGTCCCACTGGAGAAGCTAAACTATGTGTATGTGCTGCTGTGAAAGAGTTTCTCTGCTCTAATAGCAACACATCTGACACAATGCTTTCCTCAGCAGCAGAACAGACATGTTTTTGAGAACAGATGCACTCAGTCTCTGCATGAACCTCTGTCTCCTACTGGACACGATTCAGCATTTCAAGATGCTTCAGGGTAAACTGCTCTGGAATAAAAGCCAGTGCATCTGGAGCCTCACCTGTAGGAACTCTCCAATCTCTTGGAGAAACCCTCCTAAGCTTCCCCATACTGTAAATTATTGAAGCTAACAATTATTACTACACAACAACATGTAACTGAAGGTAGTAAGTGAAGTTACTGAAGCCTTTCATTAGTTTCTCGCATATAAACTGAACACCTCAGGCATTATCAGTCTTGTCTGGAACAAAATAAAGATTAGCAGCATATGCCCATTCACTGAGATGAATTTTTCCTGTCCATTTTAAATGTTAGAAGACATCATAAATCATGCTGCTAGTTTTCTTCTTGGACAGTATGAGAGCTTGGTAGAGACTCTTTAATTTTAGGGAGCTTCAGGAGTGATTCAAAAAATCAACCAGCAAAGTTCACCTTTCTTCTTTAACATATGGATGTGGGCCATGAGTGGGGAAGGGAACCAGACCATCCCCAATAGCTGTAGGTTGACTCACTGGACTCAAGATGTATGTTGATTTACATCAGCTGAAGTTACAGCCCAAAATATCTAAACTGTGTGCAAGCAAATGACCTGTGGTTTGGATTTTTGCCTAAGGACGTAAGGTCTTCTGCTTCACCATGAGACCAAGGTCCTGATTCATAAAGCACCTTGCTCAAGTGCCACTACCTAAAAGGGACAGGGCTTTATTGAATAGTGTACTTTAAAGGGAAAAAAATCCTCTCCATTATAATTCTTCTGTCTCCAACGCCTCCACAACCTTAACTGTGGCTGAGAGATTTAAAATGGGATTATATCAGGCTTTAACCAGCAGGGCTTCCAATTAGTTTTTAAGGCAATACTCATATTTTTGCTGTACCAGGAGAAGCAGCAAAATTTATGGATCATTAGGCCAGTAAAGCTGAGAGGAAAGTAGTTGCAGTTACTTTAGACGAGAAATGAATGCACCTATTTTTCTCAGCTTTTTATGTTCTGAATTTATACCATATGTCCCTGCCTCCCTAATTCTGAAAGTTTTTAGGGTTTTAAAATTCTGTCCTTTTCCCAGAGTTAGTTCTCTAGCAGTGCTTGAAGAGAAGAACTATTAGAGACAGATAATGAATAAATGATTATCAAGTTACCTGTCTGGATCCTCCTATTTGGGGATTTATCTGAGGGTGTCTGAGAGCTGCTTCCTCTCACAGAAATTATCCTCACACACAAATCTGCAAACATCTCTATGTTTATCACCATAAAGTAATCCCGTTTTCTTCAGCATAACACCAGCTTTGACAGCAAACCTTACACTGGCTTAATTAATTTAAAATCAGTTGGGAGCATTGATTGGTCAAATGAAGATTCTTAACACTCTACAATGACACCTATGCTGTACGAAATGCTGCTGCACCCCAGAGCAATGGCCCATGACTGCAACACTTGCTTCTCCAGGGCCCACCTCTGACTTCAGCACCATTATCCTGGGGAAACCCTTTGGCATCAAGGATATCAGGCTTGCTATATACACAGAGTTTTGTGAAGCAATTGCTTAAGATTTCAGATGCTGTGATTCAACATTCCCAAACTTTGCATTTTTCTTCTTTAAAACATCAGAATCGTGTCACTCTTACTTTTTTTTTTCAGTCTGACCTTCAAAAGAAGTCAGCTTTATTTAACTGTCTCTCTGCTAGTACTATTTTGACAGCCAGTCTGAACCCTTCAGATATGAAACCTCCTGCCTCTTTCATCTCAGCAAGTATAGTCACCAGTTCTGTAACAGAATTTCCCTTTCACCTCATGGACACCAATATGAATAATATCAGACACCCCAGACACAGTGGTGACAACTGAAATCTCTGGCAACTATTCCAGTTACTGAAGAGAGCCAAAAAAACCCATCCCTTCACCAGGATTATCTGTAATTTTGCTGAAATTATAAGCATTACATTGACACACAGCATAGCATGTGGACATCTAATAATTCAGAAGATTATTTCCTCAGAGAGCTGTCGTGATTTGTCAGGACTGCACACATTGCCACACAAAAAGTTCAAGGGTTTAATCTTAAAATGTTCTTTGTAGGTGAACACTGGACACGTTACCATTTTCATTCAAGTGCTTTACCAAATTTCTTCCCTTCTGAGTTCCCAGAGCACGGGTTAACCAGCAGTTTATCTAAAGGATGATCAGTATGGCAGCAAAGGTGACCAGCTGCACCCATGTGGCAGAAAAGCTCCTAGAGTCTTAGTTCACTGCTGCTCCAGGGAGAGAGCAAATTAAACCAAACTGCAACTTAACACTCTTCACTAGAACAGCTGTGAATAGGCTGCTGGTTTATTCTGTTTGGGGTTTTTTTGTGGTTGTGTTTGGGTTTTTTTAATATGCTGTTTGACACAGTTCTTCAGTGACTTGCTGAAAAGATCAAACGCAAAGCCTGTGTGATGCTCTGAGGACTCTGAGATGTCTCGTCAGCTGCTCACTCTTTAAAAGTCACAGAACCTTACTCCTAAGTCACAACCTCATTTCCATGACCTCGAGGGACCCTCTGAGTCTCTTTTTTGTTCATCATCTATGCAGGTAAGATCAAGAACCAGCTTTAGAGCAGAGAACTGTAGTAGCTTTCTCTGCATGACACCACTCCCAGGGGTACTTCTTACTTTCACTGCCCAGTCTCAGAAGTAAAGGTTAAAATACCAGAGTCCCCTATGAAGCACATCCACTCCTAAGTTCTTCTGAGTCTTTTCTATCTGTATTTTCCCTTGAGTGACTATAGATCATATTCATCATGAGGTAGAGGAGGATCAAGTTAACCATCAGGATAAATGGAACCATGCTGGCTGCTGGGGGAGCAGTGACACCTGACTGTCCTTCTCCACTGCCCACTATGCACCTGAATTATCAAAGGACATCTTGCTGGGCCAGCAGGAATCCACCTAAAGATCATTTAATTCAGTTCCTTTTCTTACACCCTTACCTCCCCGCTTAGGTTTGGTGAGGAGCAGCAATCATTTAGTTTCCTACAAAGCTCTGGTTGATGTCCTCTCTGATTTATCTTCAGGGTGTTTTAACCAGCACTGAGGCAGCACCATCAAGTGACCTAAACATACATAAATGTCTCAGCCAAGAAGATAACAGCCCATGTATCACCAGCCTTTAATTTCCTACAATAACAAGCTTTTTCTCCTTCCCTGAACTTGGACTGAGCCTTCTTTGAGAGCTTCCAAAGACTGAATTTGAGTAAGTTGCCTTTTAATGTTTACTTTTCTCATTAGCAGATGCCCATAAACCCACTGCTACATTCAGCAGCATGCTTTGCTTCCCACGTTGAAAGGAATAAGATGCTGGAGTTCATCCTGTTTATTTTTGCTCTGAGATAAAATTAGGCCATCTAAGCATTGGTTAATCTGTCCAAATAGTGAGGTGGTTTCTTTTTTTACTTTCCAGCAGATCCAAGAAAACATTCTAAAAGTTATGGTAAATAGGAAGTGACATTTGGAGGAAGGAGGATACTTTTGACTGATCTAAATAATTCTAAACTGATGAGTTAGTAGGCATGACAGGATCTCTGCAGTTCCCATTTCAGGCTCTTAAAAAGGTTAGCTTAACAAAAACAATAGCAAAGCAGCTTTGTGCTCCAAGGGTGTCACCTTTTTTCATGGATCACAAAGGAAAAACAGGGTTTTTAACACTGACTACTTTGGCCTTTAACCACTGATGCTGCTCTGCTTAAATACATGCATTTTAACCACACTGCCCAAAGAAAACTTCATCTCCAGGACCCATGCTTGGTCAGACCACCAGATAGCTCTTTTGTGTCAGGTACCACTGACTCCACTCCAAGGAACCACTCCACATGGGTAAAATGAATCAAATTCTTTTTTTTTTTCTTTAACCTGTGCAGTTTCTAGCTCCATTTACAGCTGCATCCCACCCTTCCTCAGTTACCTTCACAAGCTCTTTGTGGGCACAGTGTGGCTTTTTTATTTGCAGTTCAGTAAAGCCCTGCTGCTTTTCAGGTCACTTACCTGCTCTTGAGAAGTGTGCTGTCTATTTTAGCAGCTGAAATCTTTCTTACCCATCCCCACAGTATTATTCCTACTGTAGGATGTTAGAAAAGATGAGTAAAGAATCAGATACACTCTACATAACTGAAGTATAATAAGCCCCTTGGATTTAATATATATTTAATCAGAGAAGAGTCTGCAAATAACTGATTTATTCATGAAGCCAGTGTGTCAGCTGCCATCATGTAGACATTGGGAAATTCATCTATTGAAACAGAAATGGTGATGTAAAAAAAGAACATAGTTTACTGCAGACAAATTGCAAGACAATACTCTGAGAGTTTTAAAGTTATTAGTAGTATTTTATATCACCATAAAAAACTCCTGCAGAGCATAAGGTATTTCTCTGGCCACAGTGAACAACAAATAATACTGCAGAGGTGCTTAATTTCATTTAATAGCACTGAGATGGGCACTTCATATAAGAGATAGCCTGACTGCTTAGAAAATTTGATTCACAGCAGTCCCCAGTGAAGCTGGTCAAATAATCTCTTGTGAATAAAACCTAGTTTAAATTTGGTCATTTCTCATAATCACCTAGGAATCATTTTTTTCATTATTCAGCCAGCTCTAGACCACAGTATATTTATTTCTGAGGAAGGTGCTAAATGACAGAGAAGCTTTTGAGGGGAGTTATAGAGCTTCACTTAAATGTTGCACTCCTTTAGGGATGCTGCTGTGACTGATACTGAATTGGACCATATACAGCACATACATAAATAAGAGAAAATCCCATCAATTTGATCAGACTGTTAAAAACAATCTTCTGAAAAAGCCTTGTGTTTGCTAAACTCAGAATAATTGAGTGACATTATAAGTGAAAAGAAATTCTGGGCCAAACTCTACATTGGCTCTTCCCTCTTTTTGTTGTCCCTGTATGCTGAATTTCAAGTTTCATTAATTTTTAGTGGCCTGTGCAAAAAAAGAAGTACTGTGGGGGTAAACATTGGGTTTGTTCCATTTTAAGGAGATCAAGAATTAAATCAAGAAATGCTGTTCACAGATGACGTGAGAACACGGGCACCTACTTCTCTGCTTTCCCTGAGAATGAGCAAAGCTTTACTGCATTCAGAGTAGAAATTCTCTAGGTTGACTGGACAGTCAGGTTCTATATGACTGCTGATCTAGTCCTCTGTCTTGGCATGAAAAAGGGATCCAAGCTTCAGCCCTAGTTTCTTTGTTACAGCACACAAACCCCTTCAGAAGGTATGTCAACACTCCTCCTACAGGTAACAGAGACAGCCTCATCCAAGGCTCACCCAAGACAGTTACCAGGAAGCATTTTTTCAGTTCAGTCTCAATGGAGATTTCACACTTTGTTAGCAACTTCTAGCTGGCTGAAAGACAACTTCTGTCCTTGGCTGGGATCTTCTCATTAATAAGGTGAGCAGAGCAGTGCCCTGTTCAACACAGTACTGGAGATGGACTCTTCCCAGCCTCGTGTTGGAGCTATTTGCTGTAATAAAGAAGTGCCCAGTCGAGCACTAAGTTGAATGTGCATCTCCCACACCTACACCGAGTGCCACAGCCACTGGGCCACTAGGTATTTGGGGACAATATCCTTCTTGGTGTTTCATTTTTTTCAGGCTTGTTCCTTTGAAAAATTTTAGCCTGCCAGAGAGGTACTTTCTGACAATCATCAAAAGTAAGGAAAGAAAAAAAAAATCCAACTCTGCTTACTGCTAAATGTTTGCATTTCCCAAACTGTGCTTCCTAATGCATTCAGCCTGCAAACACAACTGTCTGTTGCTTTTTGCTAACACCATCCTTCATTTTAGTTGGCTGATGCTCACCATTTGCCCTTGCAGTTTCATGGAAGACCTGTCCATCTATAACCTTCTGCTTCATACCTGTCTTGTCTCTGGATTATGCAAAATGTTCTCAAAACCAGCACAGGGTCCAGCTGACTGCTGAGCTCCTCACATTGCATTTTTCAAGTGATTTTTTCCCCTGACCTCTGCAAGCAGCCTTCATAATCCAGAGAATTCCTTTATATATTTTATTTTTCAGAGCTAAATTGACAATTAAGCACCTTTTGCCTCCTTCCAAAGCCATTAAAGTCTTTAGTTGCTCATTCTAAGGAACATGGGCTACTGCTGCAACACACTCATCTACAGATTACTGCAAGCACACCTCTTTCCTTTGAGAAAGGTATTTAATTCTCCAGCAGAAGTCAGCAGCTCGACAAGAAGTGATCAGACACGACAAGAATAAGCAAAATACCACATGTATTGATATCTTAATCTTTTCAAACTACAGTACCAGAAGGCTGGTGGTAAATGGCAGTTTTCAAACCATAATAAAATTAACATGAATTTCACTTCACATTCTTCCTGCTGATTTCATGTCAGGAAAACTGGAAATGCAGATTAGTTAGAGAGTGATTCAAATACAGCAAGAAGCATGCACATTCATATTTATAGACCCAGCATCGTTACTTCGAACGAGAGTGTCAGTTCTCACCTCCTGATGACAAATGCATTTTATCACGATGCTCATGACCACTAGGGAATATTTATTAAACCATTTTTTATTCCCTTAATTATGTCCACAAGGCAGCCATTTAAATTACCACGTGTTCACACACACGCTGCACTTTCTCTGGGAAAATATCACCGGGTTTCCTCCTTTATTCAGTGATTTGGTTGCAGACTAAACTCTGAGGAGCTGCATCTGTAACACACAGAACATTTTCTGTGCTTATTAGAAAAAGCTGAAGGAGATTTGGGTTTAGTAAAGGAATACAGTCACACCATGATTCCCCATAAAAAACCCACATCAATAACATATTTGTGTATATAGAGAGATCTAAAAGTGTAGTCTTAATGGAAGGGCACACTCACTGTTGTACCTTATACACTGTTAAGGGTTTTTTCTGACTTTTCCTGAAACTTGCCTTGTTTTTGCAATAGTTTCTACGTTCAGAAGGTTGTCAGAGTTGGGTCTTTCTGTTTCTTTTTAATGCTACGTAATAACAGAACCCACAGTTGTTGCTTGGGGTTTGGGTTTTCACATTTCTTTTTTCCTGGTCTTTCTAGATAATGTTTTTCTCTACACAACAATAGAAGAACAAATTATTTTATGCTTCGTTAGGCTGGGCAACATATTCATCCAAGATCCAATGGTCAGCATGACTGTCAGCAAATTGTGCATTATACTTGACTTCAGTCTCCAGGAAACTGTAGAACAAGTCACTGTAGAATACAGCAGGTCTAATTATGATTATATTCACCCACTTTCTTTCTGTTCCTACGCCAGCTATAAGCAGACCTTAATTTCTGTGCACATATTTGATATTTATAAGCATTTGCCAAATAGCTTGTACACATGATACACGGATTTGTTGGTATCTCTTTGTCCTGCATGTTTAAAATTGATCACCTAAGCTAAGAGCATATTATTTCTACTTCCCACTTTGAGAAATGGTTTAACCAATGAACAAAAAACAATGGTAGTTCTTATTCCTGAGCGTGCAGTACACTTGCAAATGGAGTATATTGTGCATAATAAAAAAATTCGCTCTTTTGAATTTCAGATAGCAAACCTCTGCATGGCAAAGCTGCTAAACATGTTTTGCTTTCTGAAGCACTTCCAATTTAAAGACATTCCATGACTGGTTCAGACCAAAGAACTGGCTGGTAGTTGGCAGTGGTGCAAAATAATCATGTAATAATGTAGCTCTGTGAATCTGGCCTCATGTCCCCAGCCTTCGCTGAAGAAGTTTAATGGGTCATTTCAAGAGGTCAGTTCCAGAGGTTTCCTTTACGTTTTTACCAAGGCTTTTTCTCTTTGTGGAATAATCCTTCCATTGTCCTTAGAATCATAGAATGGTTTTGGTTGGAAGGGACCTTAAAGGTTGTCTCATTGCAACCCCCCCACACCATGGGCAGAGACACCTCCAACTAGACCAGGTTGCTCAAAGCCCCATCCAACCTGGTCTGGAAGTGTTCTGGGGAGGGGGCATCTACAACTTCTTTGAGCAACTCTCTCTCCAGAGGAGACTCCACAGCCTCTCTGGGCAGCCTGGGCCAGNTGGGTGTGCTGGTAGGGGAGTTTGGGACTGTTTGGCCATAGGCCGCAGGTTGAGTGCAGAGTGCTCTTGAATCTCCATCTCTGCCTGCCTGACCCTACACAGCCTTTTGACCGTGTCCTGCAGCTCAGCCACGTGCTGCAGGAGGTCCTCCACCTGGGCACGCACTTTCCAAGCAAGTTTGCCCCTCCATCTCCAGTCCTGGAGAAAGGTCAAGACACTTCCCACAGACTGAGGCCTGCNATTGCAACCCCCCCACACCATGGGCAGAGACACCTCCAACTAGACCAGGTTGCTCAAAGCCCCATCCAACCTGGTCTGGAAGTGTTCTGGGGAGGGGGCATCTACAACTTCTTTGAGCAACTCTCTCTCCAGAGGAGACTCCACAGCCTCTCTGGGCAGCCTGGGCCAGGCTCTCTCACTCTCACAGTGAAAGTTTCTCCTCATGTTGAGCGGGAACTCCCTGTGTTTCACATTGCTACCATTGCCTCTTGTCCTATCCCAAGGCACCACAGACAAGAGCCTGGCCCCTTCTGCTTGACCCCCATCCTCCAGATATTTGTAACGATTCATCAGATCCCAACTTTGTCATTCCCCACCATTTCTGGCTTTCCACCTTTCTGGGTGTGCTGGTAGGGGAGTTTGGGACTGTTTGGCCCTAGGCCGCAGGTTGAGGGCAGAGGGCTCTTGAATCTCCATCTCTGCCTACCTGACCCTACACAG
>VWZY01010252.1:111618-135032 GCA_013399075.1 Chloroceryle aenea
CCTACCCACAGACTGAGGGCTGCACAGCAGCTTCGCCCTTCAGCAGCTCCGTGGGGGTGGAGATATTGATCATCTCCACGGTGGATGCTGCACCCAGCCCCCCAAGCTGCAGCCTTTGTGTGGAGTACTCACCATTCTGCTCAGGGGGCTGCTCTGGAGCTGGCAGAACCCCCAGGTGATGCTGCGTTGTCCCCTCCCTGCTCCGCGAGGCTTCTTACAGGGTGCAGGTGCAGCCACCACTGCTGGTGGCCACTGTTTTTTGAAATACAGTTCAAAACAGCTTGTAAAATGTTTTTGAGTTCTGAACACAGATGAAGCACTTGCAGCTTGGCAGATTGATTTTTTCCCAGAAGATGAGTGTGCTACATCATTGAGTTTAAGTACAGCTTAGGTGTCATGGTTCTTAGCTTACTGCTTTGCTTCTCTAAATTTCACTTCTAGAGGTAGGCTGTCAACATGAGTTAGCACAGAGGGGCAGTGAGAAATTTGTGTCTACTGGAATCCAGTTTAAAAAATCAGCTCTAACTATTTTCAGTTTCATCATCACATCTTAATGATCCAGAGTGTGATAATGGACCACTCCAATCACACAACTGCACGTAGTCTCCACCGAGCAAGGACACCTCAGACTCTTCTTTTTACCAAAACCAAAACTGATTTGCAGATAAAATTCTTGAAAGCCATCAGAACACTTAACCTATAGCAGAAAAGCCCAAACTGGAGAGAAATTGTCATCTACCCTTAAAGACAAAAGGCTTACCTTATTATTGACTCAAGTGCCCTGTAGCATTACTTTAATTTTGAAGCTGGACTGTGAAAATGACCCTGCATTTTGCTCAAATATTGGCATGGATGCCTGATTCTGTCTCATATTCTCATGGGCTCTGTGGTTCAGAACAAGCAAATGCTCTTAGATGCCATGAGAAATGTCTGTCTGCTTCTAGCCCTAGAGGTCAATGGACAACAAACTGCTGCCCTTAGGCAGCAATTTGAACTTCACAAAATGATTCCACTCTTAGGTAACTATTTTTTTCAGAATTCCACATTCTTTTTACTGACCTGTAGATCTGTTCTGATGGGTTTGTGTGTGCTTTTTCCTGGGACAGCCACAGTTGCCCTCTGTTTCTGTTTCTTGCCTTCCTCTACAGCACTGAGCATGGCCCCTGGTCAGGGGAGGGCTCCTCTGCTCCCTTTGGGCTGGGTCACTTCTTGGGATCCTCGGGAGGTGCTTCTTTCCTCTGGAGCATTGAGCACAGCCCCTTGTCAGGGCTTCTCTGGGCCCTTTTGGCTCAGTTCTTGCCTGTGGCTCTTGCACCTCCAGGTGCCACTCGTGCCCTGACTCTCTTGGGCTCTCTTGCCCAGTGCAAGCTCGCAGCGGGAGCGAGCTCTGCTCTTCCTGAGCTCCATTTCCCCAGGGGGGTTCTGGTGTGTGCACAACAGCCTCTGCTAGGATTGAGCACAAAACAGTTAGGGACTTCTTTCCAAGAAGACCTCACAATACACAGCGTAGTAGCAAACATATCTTGGTGCACTGGTGAGGAGTGGTGAGGAAATCCTGTGTCATCTCTGTGTCTCTGCAGAGTTCATGCTGAGGGAACCAAACCCCTGCCTTTTGCCTCGGGCACCACCATAACCAAAGGGTGCAAATTCCCTATTTACACCATCTGAAGGTCTGCACCAGTTTTGGCACCAGCATACAAGCCAAACACAACAGTACCTTTCCTACTCAAAATATGAAATGCTACAGGAAAAGGAGACTCCCCAAGGGTTTAGATAAGATCTGAGCATTTTCCCACAAATTGAGTGTGGTCCTTGAGCTGTGTGGAGGGTGTGCAACAGCCCAGGGCTCTCACCAGCGCAGGCAATGAGCCAAGGTGATGGCTGTGAGCTTTGCCAGCAGCCAGTTCTCACCGCCCGGCTGCTCTCTGCTCATCTGCATTGCCAGCCCCAAGCTGAAGGTGTGCAGAGTGGCTAGCAGGTGGTGGAGTGTCCAGCTGTCCTGATGCTACAGTGTGCATTACAGAAGCTGTGGTCAACTGGTGACTCTGGGAGGGATGAAGGGGCCAGAGACCTTCGCAGCCAAGAGCAGCACATTTATGGAGGAACTCACTCAGATTCACAGCCATGTGTTGGGTGCTTTCTGCTCCCCACTGGGTATCACACCCAGTGGTGTTTCTCACCATTTAAACATCTGCTTTGCAATCTTCTTGGGTGAAAAGCTCAGCAGAGGGTAGAAGATGGGATGCTTTTGATGAGCCTTAATTCACAGCTTCTGGGTAGACACCGATCAAAGAACGTCCTCGTTCTTTGTGCATGTGACATAGGGTGGCACAAGCTGCAGTAAGACACAAGAGCAGAGAGGTGAGGTATTGAACAGTCAAAAATAAAACTGTCTACCTTTGAGTGGACATGTAAAAGGAAAGAGAGTAGTACAGGATGCAAGAAGAGGTCAACCTTAAATAGTCATAAGCAAGGCTCCTGCTTACTATTCATGAAAAATAAATGCATGTGGACGTCACGTTTCTTTTCTGCTTGGGCTTCTTCAGAGATTTTTGATTTATACCCAAGTCACAAATTTCAAGAGCAGCTCTCTAACCTTGACAGCTAGAGGCAGGCCTTAAAAAAGGGAAGGAAAAGTGAGCAAAGGCAAGAAGAGGAGAGGAGAAAGAGCAGAGAGATGCGGGGAAGAGAGGGAGAGGGAAGATTCCTTTTCTCTGGAAACTAAGGCTTTCCATCAAACATCAAGTAATAGTTTCAGTAAAACCTTTATTCTTTCATGACACTTTATGAGTGAAAGCAATAACATCAAAACAGCTGCATTAAGCTGACAACAGTCTTGTTTCAGCATTTTATATCACAAACATTGACTGAAAGATTCAGTCGTAGCCATAATGATTAAACAGTCTTGCTGGATGGAGACCCTAAAAGAACAATCTCTAAAATAATGAACTGGTTTTCTTCATGAGAATCACTGGGAAGTTTTCTTCACAGTGCTTATAAGCCTTTTTTTTTAAATAGAATTTCATTTTGATAATTAGTGTCTAAAATGCCTATCAGCTGTTAAGTGATTCTGGTTAATTGCCATTGTCATTCTCTTCTCTATAATCTAGTTCTGCAGAAACCAGTCTTTGTCGAAGTATTTTAATGAAAACTTTGGAAACTGTTGTTCAAACAAACACTTGTTTTATTAAAACCAGCATATAATAAAATAAACTTCTGAAATATAAGATAGTAAGGCAAATATTTTACCCTAAAATGCCCTCTTTAGAAATAAACGCTGGTATTTCTGCATTCCTCAGCAGTATCTAAAGCATTCTGGAGAAGTCATATTTTGCTGAAAGTTGATAACACGTTGAAAGTTAGTAAATGCCTCAGGTCTAAATTCTAGTCTGATTTATTCATAAAAAAATATTTAATCCATGTTTACTTGAACAATACAATAAAAGAGGCAAATGTGGAGTTAAACACTGGACACCCTGAAGTCAGAATTGCCTCATTCTTTACAAGCCTACAATGTTTTGCTCAAAGTGTGCACCTTTTATCAAGTAGTGAATATCTATCCTCTGATTTATTATAAAATAGACACTAGTCGTTGTCACATAGTTTATCAGCTGTCTGGATAATAATGTTAGAATCATAGAATACCAGGTTGGAAGGGACTTCAGGGATCATCTAGTCCAACCTTTTAAGGTAAACAGGATTTGAACTATATATATCCATATAGTTTAAATTAGATTATCAATGCTTTAAAAAAATGAACCTAAATCCCAGGAACAACACTTAGGAAGTTAAGAGAAAGCAAGCTGATTCTTTTGCTTTAAAGACATGTAGGCTGTTTACTGCTGACAGACTCGAGGATTAATTCAGGGGTCTGCAGGCTTCTAAAGGAAAGCAGAAGTTGATGAAATTACTCTTGCCACAGTAGATTATGTGCAGTATATATTCTCTTTGATTTTCTTGTGATATGGTTGCTTTAACATTTATTGCATAAGGCATACTAGGGATATTGTCTGAAGTCAATAGATAATCATGGAGTAAGATGTCACTGAGAGAGAAAGATGGGCCCTGGTCAAAATCAACACACTTTCAACAGTATTTTCATGAGAGGGGGCTGGTGGAGAAGAGTGGCTGCATCATAAAGTCTGCATTCCTTTCTTCGAGGGACCTGTGGGGTGAGGTGGGCAGAGTATGATGTTTCTGCCTCCTTGCAGAGTGGAGAACTTAAGGAGATGATTCTCTTCAATTCCACCCAAGTGCTCTACCAGCCCCTGGAGATGGCAGAGAGATAAACACTCAAGCCAAGTGTCAGGAGCAAGGCAGGCCACCTTAGCCATCCTGTCTAACCAAGGCCACTACGAGTTATGGACCTTTCCATTTGCTGTCTTCTGTTTGGCTTTCAAATTCCCCTGACATTCATAGAGAGGAAGGTAAATGGCCACCCTGACCACAGCAGTAGTACTGGGGAATCTGACATGCCACTGGATTCCTGGGTGCTCCACGGGCAACAAAAGAGGGAGGACATCAATGCTGGACCTCACAACATCAAAGAGTTTGGGAAACCACTGGAAACCACTGCCAGCCAGTGCAGGTGCCAACAGGCAGTGAGCTGAGGGTGCTGTCAGTAGAGTTAGGGAGATCTCAGCGACTTGGTGTGCGTATGGCAGAGCTCTTTCTGCACACACAGACGAGCTCCATGGCTCCACCACTTCCCAGGCCATCACCACTGGGATCAGCTTCTGCCAGCACTGACTGCAGACACAGATATTTCACCTAAATCAATAAAAGGCACTCATTAGAGGTCAAACACAGGAGATGAAAATTTGCAGTTTCTTCCAGAGAGGCTGAAAAATCCCATGAACTTTCTTACAAAGTGTTTCCTTTGCTTTATAAAGCCAAATGTTGTTCTGGCCCCTTTTAATACTGGTGAAAGAACAAGGCAAAAGGAGCCAAAGCAAATACCAAGTTTCAGGAGAAAAGGAGTGTGTAGAAAGTGCAGAAGAGTGGACATGCAGGGTTTTTTACCCAGAAATATAAGTGAAATTGGAATCCTGGAGAGGACAGCTAAGGCTGAGAGTGGTGCCCAGGGGGCTGAACTTGGCCTGCGAGAACACTGCACACAGAGGAGGATTCGAAACAAAAGCTGCACCATGCTTTTGCAAACTGAGCTCGTTAAAAAATATCACAGATACAAACCCTGCCAGTCAATGGGAGGTTTGCCATTTATTACAAAAGCTGATTACACTTCATTCTCTCTTCTTTATCAAGTGATGTGGCGTCCTTTTCAGTAGTGAGTGCCTGGCTAGATGGGAGCCTAGCTTGCTAATGCCAAGAAACCCAGATTGTTCACACACCAGAATGGCAGGATGTGGAGCATCTTTGAAAGCTATAAAACAGCATTAGTCAGAGACAATAAATAGACATTTTCATCTGTGTTCATTAATGGGAAGAGTGATGGCTTTTTTTCAGAAATGGAGATGGTAAATCGAATTCAGATGAAGCAAATGACTTCAAAATGCAAAATCTCTTGCTAAATTCTGGAGTATTTGGTATCAGGAGAAGAAAAATGACAGACAGAATCCCAAGATGTATTTTCAGTGCATATTCATTAACCCATGTCATGGATGTACACGAGTGATTATTTCATTAATTAGCAGTGGTTATTATACACAGCTATTTGGATAATGTAAAACAAGAGGTAATTATTGAACTGGTAAAGTTTTTGGCAGCTATTTTTCATCACTTTGAGCAACAGCTGAGGATATTCATCTTTGAAAAGGTATCTCATGAAACACGGGATCTATAATAAGGATTTTGTGAGATCAGATAAGATTGAAGAACACTAGTATAAAGTGTTAAAATAAAAAATAACAAAATATGAACACCTAAAAAAGAAACCTCACAAACCAAGCTTATTAAGGCTGCTAATGACATGATCTCCTGCCAATTGTTTCCTGTTTGCTCCTCCATTGAGAAATCTAGAAATAATAATGACAAGGAAACATTTCTCTCTCAAAAGCAAACTAGGAAAGAACATGCACTTCATTCTACCCAGTTAAATTCAGCTCCCAGTGAAAATACCTCATTCACCTTTCAGCAGAAAGATGCAGCTTTCTACTTTCATAAGAAAGACATTGTCCTTCTAAAAGACAAAGGCTAAAAAACAGCCCTGAAAGCTGTATCCAAAAGTCATTTTTATTGGCTGGATAAAAGATATCACTCCTCACTTCAGATCCTTCTTCATTTACATGCTCAGAAAATCATGGTAGCAAAAACTTGGCCACTAAGAATACACTACACATATTGAAGACCACTTTTTTGGTGCAAAATTATAATTGACAGTTATGACATTTATTTGTAGCAGAAAACTCTATGCTGGATCTTCCTTTTAGGGTAGAGCATAGCTGAAATGATTAAAGAAAATAAATGATGATTTCATCTTTTTGCCCATGGCCACAACTGTGTTACCACTGTGTTGATGCAAACTGTTCCCAGGTCCTTTAAGTCATGGCCCCAAAGCTAAAACTTTCTGTGACAGCATGTGATTGAGAAGAGACTTGAAGCTTGGGTGACACTGGAATGGGTACAATTTACTGGAAGCTTATTTTTTATACAGCTTTGGCCAATTCTCAAGTGACAAAATTTATTTAGTGATTTGAATACTTTAGGGAAGCTATTTTGGTCATCTCTTTACCACATAAATTACATTTTTTTTTCTAAAAATTCAAAGAACCAGCCAGTACTGCAGAGCAGTGACATGAGCAGAGCAGCTGGATGCAACATGAAAGCCCTCAAAAATGAGAGGAATTCTTTTTGCTATGCTACAGGATGAGACTTGAAGCCGAGTTTAAAAGCAGGATTCATTTTCTTGATTAAAGATTAACAAAGTTAAGTGTTTAATTGGTATAGTCAAGGAAAGAAATTCTGCAGTTGGGAGTTAAATGGATTTTGTGGAGCGTGAGAGCACAGTTCTTTGTCTAAAAAAATTAAATACCTAGCTCAAATTGCATTTGTTTAGGAACACCCTGGTCTAGATTTAGGGAAATTAAAGGATCTGATAAAAGCATATTTTGATTCCTATGCTTTGTTTCTGTCTCAACTGTTTTTCTGCTTCATAGACAGTAAATCTGGTGTAACTAATCTTAGAAGTTTAATGACCTCTCAAGTTTGGCTCAGAAAGTTAATGATGCTGATATAACATCACTTCATCTATTCAATGGTGTCCTCTTAAGAACCCTAAAAATTCTCTTCACCTGCCAACACAACACTTTGTCCCAGTGCAGGAACGTGTTTCTGGAACTACATTTTTGTTCATGTAATCTCAAGAATTTCCTTTTTGACTTCTGCAGTTCCAGCTGTATATTTTTTAATATAAGTTTTCTGGCTTTTAGATGTAGTTTCCTTTTAATTTAGGTGTTCCATTTTGCCTTATTTCATTAAAAACCAAACCAAACCCACCCCATGTAAAACCTTGTCCATGTCTGAGCTGGATGCCTCACTTTGGGTTGTTCAGTCTCTGCTAATTTTGCCCCATTCCATATTTCAGCTTGGTCCATAACGTGGCCATATCCATTGTCCTAGGCTGCTTCTGTCACCACCTTTACTCATGATACTGGAATGAGACAGGAAATATTTGGAGTGGAAAATAATGTCAGACAGTGATGTTGGATGAGCAGTTTTTATAACAGCAACACTTCCCTGATTTCAACAATTCACACTTGATCTTAATTCATACTTTGTATGAATTGTTCCAGATCATAGTCCAGCTTGTTGTTCCTGTTATCCAATATGAACATAGCTCTTTCTTCCAGACTAACAGTTTGTGACTATTGAAACCTGTGAAATAAGCTAATATTTAGAATTTGTCATGAGGCTATTTAATGCAATAGCTACCAGTTGATAATGTCACAATAGTTAGAGCAGTTGATTGGTTTTCAAGCTTTATTGCCTAGTAAAACCACTTGGAAAGATGAAGCCGTGTGTTTCCTTAAAATGTGTTCTATGGAGACCCAGGGAAAAAATCTCCAAGTTGCCCTGATTGTAAACAGAAAGCAAAAAGGACCAGATGAGAACGAGAGGAATGATCTATACCTGCCTTGATACACTTCCCTTTGATTCCCTCTTGAAGGTGTTTGTGGGATCTCCATGTAACACAAGAAAACTTTTCAGTCTCTTCTTTCAAGTCGTTCTATTTTTTTTTTTCTGCTGGGAAAAAAATAAGATGATGAAGAAGAAGGAGAAGAAGAAGGAGGAGATAAGTGTATAAACTTCACCCAGAACTCCCTGGCAGTATTTTATTTTCCTGTTTGCAGTACATGAAGTGCACCTTTGTGTTTTGCATGAACCCTGAACTGTTTACCCTTGATGTCTCAGCTGGATAGGAAGAAAGCTTTGTCCCTGGATTAGACAGTTTTTTCCCAGATGTTGGACATGCACTCATAGCCAGCTACAAATGTTGATCCTTTATTGCATTGCAAACCTCAACAGGGTCACAATTGTGATAATGGTTATGATATTAATGGTTCTAATCTCTTCTGGCATTTTGATATAGCCAAACTTGTGAATTTGTCTCCCAGTTACTTGTAGGAGATGATATTCCTGCTTTTTCCATCAGATTGAAAATTGACTAATACTGGCTTACAGGAATATACTTTTCAGTGGACATCTTTTTTCTGCAAGAGCCAACTCTCCAGACTGATTGACTAATTCATTCTCCACAACCATCTCATTTCAAATACACTGATAAAAGGCCAGCTGCAGAAGCAGCTCCACTAAAAAGCTTCTTCCCCAACACCACAATAGAGAAAACATGTTTATTATTTGGATTTGATTGTTCACAGCTGGTCCTTTCATCAGCCAAGCATAAATACTGGATGTTGGACCCATGCTGCAAAATTCATCTTCAAGTTGGAATGCCCCAAAATAAAATTTGTAGCGTTCAGATGCAAGGTAGCTTGTTGGTTTGTTGGGGTTTTTTTGATATAATAAAAAAGGATTCTTTGTAATTTGGGTTTTGGGGTCAAACTCCAGCCTCTTGTAGATCTGTAAGTAATTGGTTATAGTGAGTTAATTCGAACACTTCTGTAATCTGTATATTTAGAGACTTACCATGCAAGGAAAGTTAACTTTATCAACTTACAATCACAGAATCCCACAATAAGTTGCATTGGAAGTGACTTGCAGCACTTGTTTCTTAAACATAAATCTGGAACTAAAATCTTTAGACAGTCACCTGCTTTGTCTCCAAAGGAAGCATTTCTCTAAATACGATGCCTAACACGAACCTTTGGGTGTACAGTACAACACACACAGAAGCAGCCATGGGGCTCTTAAGAAGAAAAGATTTCACTTAGGAACCTATAAAAATTTTGTACCTCATCTAAGTCATGCTTCACTGAGGTTAATTACAGCTACTTCCATTTTTTTGTGTATGTGCAAAGGCACTGATGTAAAAAACAGTACAGGCCAGAGCTCATTTCATCAGCATTTTGGCAAAGGAAAAGGCCATTCTATATTGAAGTGTAGCCCTGGCTGTTTGCCTTGCATTATCAATCTTTTCAAACACAGCAGTTCGAGTTAAAGCAATAGAATGTGAACTTCCAATCTTTCTGGGTTCTTTCAGAAAGAAGAAATGCTGAGTAAACTGAATGGTAAGATGAGTGTGAGTTTGTGTGTGTGTATTCACGGGGATTTTAAATATCCCCTTCCCTTGTTTTTAATGTAAGTTGATAATAAGTTTCAAATTGAAGTGCCTGATCTCTCCAGAGATCTATTCTGTTATGGACAAGCTCTAGCAAACTTAGCTGTAGTTTTGGAGTTTTGGAGTTTTTGTAGTTTTTTGTTCCCTTTTGGAAGACTGGAATTACTTTGGCTTTTTTTTTACATTGGCAAATTGCTCTGCTTCCAGAAGCTGACATCTCGAGAAGAGTACATACAATTCTTAATACTTAATATTGTTTCTAATTACACTTATCTCTGGCTGTTGTATACAAGTCGGCATCCATCTGGATGCTGTGAACCTTCATGAAAAATTAAAAGCATTATAGCAATGTCTTTAAACACTAAAGGCAAACTGAGCAAACCAAAGGCCAGTTTTTGTCGCTGAGACAACCACTATTTCTCTTGAGTACCCAACTCGGACAAAAGCAAGGCAGGAGCTTTCTAGATATGTCAGACTGGCATCTATAACACACTAGATGCTAATTTAATTTAGCTGATATATGTTGGGGGTTTTAATTCTGACCACAGCTTTACCATCTTTCAACTTGAATGTGGGAGGCATTTAGTCATCACTCGAACAGGTTTAAAGAGTACATATGTATTTATACATAAAGAAATTCTTGGGATTTGAGTGATGTGATGTTATAAATATAGTAGCTTTGGTTTCTTACCATGTAAACCAGTTGATATAAGTGCCTTTCATTTATTTCTGGACTTTATTGGCTCTTGAGGCTCAATTTACCAAATCTTTTACTTTCCTGTTCTAATTCTACCAAACCTAATGTATCTACCTTTCCTAGGTGTCATTCTACTGGGAAAGACTTCCTTGGCTTACAGACAAGAAATACCTGAAGTCCAGGAGTCAGCATCATCACAAGTGAGACAAGACTCTGGCCAAACTCATGAAAAGAAAATCAAATAATCTGCTGCTTCTCTTATATTAATAATTTCACATGAATTCCACCCCAAGAACAAAATCTTTTCTAACACTTAGGTTTGCTGAATCCAGTCTTTTGCTCTGGATAATGACACCGTAGATGAAGCCAAGAAAAGCACTGCAGCTGTTCTTGAAAAAAAGGTTTAGACTCACTTAGGTATGAAATAGACAATTTGAGAGCAGAAAGTCATTATCATTGCAAACCAAAGTAGATGGAGGAGGCAACTGATGAGGAAATTCTGTCCTCCCTTGTGCAGCCCTCCTGGAATTCACTCTCTGCCTCCACACCCTTGAACCGTGCTGTCCACAGAGGTGAAGGACAAAGTCACTAACACCATCATCTTGGGGCAGAACTTCATTTTGTCTGCACGGCTACAAAACCACGAGCTGGCTCTGGGGAGAAAGCCCACTCTGAAGCTGAAATCACTTTGAGCACTGTGGTCTGGAATGGGCTGTGTTGGCCAGCTTCTCCTTTTGCTTAGACCTACTGTAAATTTAAATGAATCCTGCTTAATCAAACTTAATGAATCCCTGTTTGAAGCTGCTTCTGAAAAGGTTAGAAAATAAGGTAGAAAATAACCCCAGGACTCAAAGGTTTGTTTGAACAAAACCACGTTACCCAGAAGAGGGTTTTTACATCCTCCTTTGTCATGTGCAACGCAGCTTACTAATGGACCTTTCAAAGTGACACGGTGGCAGTGGCTCACAGAGAGTCTTTGTGCTTGCTTTCACCTCAGGGCTCTGCACCAGCTATGAATCTACTGTTCCTCAGCTCCTTTATGTCCACCTTGGAAACTTCCTCCTCTTCCACTTCTTCTCTAAAGGAGGCATCCCAGGCAGAAGCAAGGTATGGATTTGCAACCCAAAACCCGACCGTGACTTTGCCATCTGTATAGTACAGAAGTGCTTTCTTCTTAGGGAGTCAGTAATTGGTAGGAAATGCACAAAACCACTAAATATATTCATATATTTATAAATATAAATATACTCCTAATACACTCATTCCACAGCCCACTAATTTATCTCTGGAAACATTCAAAGCAGCATTCCTCTTGTGGCTGCTATTAGAAATCCATTGTCTCTCTGAGAATTCTGCCTTTTTCAGAGACTTGCTGCCAAGAGTCACCAGGTTCTCTACACCAGGTTCTCTAAAAGTGATTATGGAAGTACTGTCATTTAATGAGAAAAATTGCTTTTGGTTGTTCTGTCTTCTTATTAAGGGCAGAGATTATATAGGAGATTACATATTTGCCCCTAAAGAGAAAGTGATTTATAGCCTTTTCCACAGAGGTGTAAAGAGCTGGAATAGATTTTCTTTCTTCTTTCCAATCCAAAGTAGTAGGAGAGTTTAAAAAGTGATATTGAATGTGTGAATGTGAACAACATATAACCATTATTACCACACTCCAGGCCTTCTACACGACAGGCTCAACTTTGTACAGCTGAAATGCAAAGCTTAATACTGCCTTTATTACTCTTCTTTGGGGGGTTCTTTTTCTTTTTAAACAGTAGCTGTAAGATTGCCTTTTTAAACCAAAATGTCTATTCTGGAAGTAGTTATGGATGAATTATGATCTATTTATTTCTTCAAATTCCAGCGCCGTGCCGAAGTCGGTGTTGGATGCACACACGTAGTGTGTGCAGACTCTGTCAGCAAGAGTATTCCCATGGAAGAGCAAGAGCCATGAACACCCCCAGAAGCACATGAGTGAGGCTGCAAAACTGTGCATTTCACAGTTGCTGTAGGGATTATTCTCATCCTGCAATTAGTTTGGATATGCAGCCCCTTAACGGCAAAAAGGAAGTTTCTCCAGAACTTCAGTGGTGTTTGGTTGTTGCCACAGAGAGGAAAAAGCTGTGGGACTCTAACTACTGATTCAGATGTAGTTTAGTATGCTCTAAGAGTGTGGCTTCTTGTGCTTAAGTTAACTGAAAGCAGAGTGTTTGCATAATGTCTTGAAACTGCCTTTTGAAATTGGCTGGGCTACTTTTATTTAGCAGTTTTCACTGAAAATCAAGAGCAAAAATCTCACAATTGTATTGATAGCACAAAAGAAACCACTCTCAGTAATAAAGGGAGCTATAGCTGATGTAAAAATTGAAGTAAGTACTGTCATTTTTAGTGTTTGAAACACAGTGTCCCTAAAAAATCTTGTCTAGCCCCAGCAAAGCTGTCACCAGCTACTTTCAAGCCTTGCCTCTAGGTAAATAAAGCTCACAAGAGAAAAGTTTGTGCATGGAAGGGGAAACTTTTGCTAATTGGGAACAGCAATACTCAGCAAAAAGGCTAGAGGTATATTTTCTCATTTTACTTCCTGACAGAAGAGGTTTCAGGGGGATTAAGATATGACAAATATCTGACAGTGGAGTGAATCCCTTTCCCAAATTGCCTGTTTCTCACTTAGCATATCATCCCTGGACTTGAAGGGCAGCTCATGTCTTTCCAGTCACACCACTGGACTTCTGAGGTGTTAACAGGACCGAAGCCATCTTTCTGGAGAGGATTTACAAGTGTATGCAGCATGGGGGCTTTTTGTTTCATTTAAATTCAGGAGGAAATAAAAATAGTAAATTGGAAACATTGGAAAACACTGCAAACAGCTGTACTGGATCACCAAAAAATATTCTAGCTCCTAATGTCCTTCCTCCATCACTGGCCATAGGCAAGTGGGAATATTTTTCCAGGGTATTTTCTCAGCCTTCAGCAATCTGTGGCCCTAGCACTAGGAGAGATATAGCTTCTCATAATCCACAATGGATTTTCCGTGGTTGATTTATCCAGGGGTTTTTTGAGTTGTGATGAAATGACAGCATTCACAACATCCAGTGGTAAGAATGACACAGATTAACTATTCACCGTGTGAAAAACACCTCCAGTTTTGCTTTTTCTGCCAAATAAAAATACAGTTTGACATCTATTAGTTATTGTCTGGAAAAATACAGGAAAAAAAAAACATTTCACTGCCCACTTTGCTGGTGCAATTCATAATTTTGCAAGCTTCTTTTTGCATTTTCACTCAGTTGTCTCTTTTCCAGGGTAATGAACTCTAAACTATTTAATACCTGTGACTAGTAAGGGGTCAGTCTTTGTTTACACTGGCAACCCTTGTCACTTTTCTGCTTTTAGAATGTCCTTCTGAAACAGGGCTGAAACTGCACATGCTGCTTTTGACTAACAAAAAGGCACGGTGCCGTGCTCTGTTTTGTTCCCTGTTCCTTTTCTGATCACTGCCATGGTATTTACTTCATTCTGTTACTGCTGCTGGGCTCAGAGCTGGTATTTTCCTCAAGCAGACATCCACACATGCAAACACGCAGCGACCCTGAGGGCACTTTCTGAAGCCTGCTTATGCCCCATTGTTTGCCAACATTTGAAAACAAAAATCATTTTTTTTCCCAGTGTTGCACCATTTTAATATTCTCATCCTAAGGCAAACTTCATCCTGGACCCCTTTATGAAGACCATGCCCCAACATCAACACCAAAAGTTTCCCAGTAGTGGCAAATGATATAACAAGGGGCTACATATTACAGCAAGGGAGTCTGAGGTTGCACATCAGGAAGAACTTTTTCACTGGGAATTCAGTGCAGGGTTCTCAGGAACACTGTGAGAGAGGCTTCCATCCTTTGAAACTTTCTACATTTGTGCCTAGACATGGGCACAGCTGGCTTGGTCTGCTACTGTTGGTGCTCCCACTTTGAGCAGCAGATTGGACTTGACAATTGCCAGAGGTTCTTGCAGCCAGTGCTGCTGTTGGGTCTGTGATTGAATGACTTCACAGGGTTTACACTGGGTACAGTATTTGCTGATGTGTTTCTTGAATTAATGGTGTAGCAAAGCTATCTGAATATCTTCATGAGTATTCAGCTCAATTAGATGCTTGCAGTTGTGCATCCTGGCTTTAAAAAGCCAACTGTCTGAGGATGGTAAAAGCAACAGTGAAAAATTGGAGTAAAATACCAAATTATTTCATAGAGTTTGCATAGTTACAGTAAAAATTTGTTTGAATTGACAATGATTCATCCCTAAGATTTTACATCCTTAAAAAAACACTCACATAAGAGCATTTGTTTCTTTGCAGCATCAAAAGGAAGAGAGAACTCTTAAAAGAAAGCGTGTCCTTAGCACTTAACCACTGGGATTGATTAGAGTAACCCATACAGCTTGAGGCACATCAAGGGGTCCTGATCCACTCTGTTGGCTGATTCGTGGCATTACAAGCATAGGAGATGCTGAAGCCTGGAACCTTCAGGGAGAGATGAAACAGGAGGAAGCAGGTCTCAAATGTTTTCAATATTAGAATATTTTTCCATCAGCTCTTTCCCAAGAGTTTATGTTGCTTTTAATGAGGTTCACGGACTCATGATTTAAAAATAGCTGTTTTCTCTCAGTACCAAAGAAAAGGGACAGTAATAGATCAGTTTTATTTTGCCTTATTCTCAATATAAAATTTACTTTTCTGTCTTCTACTTACTGCTTTTATTCTAAGTCCCACTGCAGTGAAGAAGTGACTAGAAAAGCATTCCTAGTATAAATTCAAGTGCAAATGCAGGAAAAAAATAATCCTTATTCTGGTTTATGTTAGTGAAAACCAACTTCTCTAAACATTAGTATGAAGAAAGGAGATTTTTGGACCCTTTGATTGAGTGCAGTATATTTCATCACCTGACCTGATTATAATAACCTTTAAAGTTAGGTTCATGGGGTGAACAGAACCAGTAGAACAATCAGAATTCATTCATTAAATGAATTTATCAAACACTGCAATGTTTACTTAAAATTAGCTGTTCACCAGACAGTTCCTTTGGCAGTTATACAGAGGAAATGCAAAAGAGGTGCAGATAGGAGCACGACAAAATGATTTTAAAATGAAAATATACAATGCTGTTGTGTTGTGACCTTGAGCTTATGGACTTCTATCAGATAAAAGTAAATACTTCAGCAAGTACATAGTGTCACTGGTAGGAAGAAAGGCTTTTATGACATGTTACACTTTCATACTTCTGCAGAATGGAGCAAGCTATTGCAAAATGATCCATCTAGATGAGAAAGTCTGCTGATTCTAGAGGAACTGAAATGGGCCTCAGCATAATGTGCATCAGTTTAAGCTTTGCTCTGACTCTGCTATGTCACGTAGCAGTGAGATGAAGTAGAAGCCCATGCTGACATACCCTGGCAGCCAGTGCTCCTGTTGAGGAGGCAGAACAGTCACTCTACCGCTACACACGTGGAAAGAGAAAAGAGTGACTCCCTGCTTTGTTTCTCATCAAGTAGATGAGCCAGAAGTGTGGAAAATTAACAAGCCAGTCATCTCACCCAGAGCCCTCGTGGGAGCTCTTTCACCACCTCCTTCACCCCTTCATAAAAACCAATCTCAGACGAGGCATCTGTTACCATCACACGTATCAAGCCTGGCCCCATTGTACAGGACAGTGTCACATCTTCGAGTGTGGCACTGGTGATGGAGATGGGGACAAAGGCTAGGCAAGCCTGGAGAAGAGAAGGCTCCCAGGAGACCTTACTGTGGCCTTCCAGTATCTGAAGAATGCCTGCAAGAAAGATGGGGAGGGACTTCTTACAAGGTCTTGTAGTGATAGGATGAGGGGCAATGGCTTCAGGCTGGAAGAGGGGAGATTTAGATGAGAAATTAGGAAGACATTTGTCACTGTGAGGGTGTTGAGACACTGGACCAGGCTGCCCAGGGCAGTTGTGGATACTCCATCCCTGAATGTGTTCAAGATGGAAACATGCACAACCTGCTCCAGAGAGAGGTGTCCCTGACCATCACAGGGGGGTTGGAACGAGATGATCTTTAGGGTCCCTTCCAACCAAAACCAGTCTGTGATTCTATGAAGCAGTAAGAGATAGCATGGGTAAAACAAGGGCTGCAATTCCTGCTTTTTAATTGTGTGGATCCTTGTGTTCATGTCATAGACTTTCAGTTTGTCCTCCTGAGAACTCTACACTCTCATGCAGTCCCTTTGTCCTGGGAACTCGTGCAGACTCTTTGAAAACTCCCATTATTTAGCCAGAAGAGGAAATTACAGCAGCTCCTGGCTGCATGAGGATGTGTGAGAACAGGGGTGGAGTACTAAACAGTGCAACAGGTACTGTGGGTCTCCAGTGCACAAAGGGACTGGAGAGATGCTACGTGCAGGTACAGTAAGAGGAACAAATCTGGAAAGCATCCAAAATATACACTGAGGAAAAATGTTGAGACAAATTCTGGTGCCAAAAGAGTATTACAGTAGATTAATTACTACATCACTACAATCACTACAGTATATTCATTTGAAACAGTGTCATTTGGATTACTACAGTAGGAAGAGAGAAGCAAACCTTTTTAATAAGTGAAAGTGCCATAAGAGATGCTGCATTTTAATAAATTTAATGAGCATGCTTCAGAAACATAAGAAAAACACCCTCAAAGGTTCTTCAGGAAGTTAAAATGTATGCAGGATGTTCTTAGAGGCATGAACGTTGATGTGGAAGGAAAGTTCAAACAAGACCCTTCCATCCTACATATGATTCGAGTCAGTAAAGCAATAAATCCCTGCTGTGTTAATGGGAGCCTATCCATTGGTTTCACTGGGATTTCACTCTAACAAGCCTCAGATAGAATCCTACTTTAAGTTAAAGTTGGATTTGCAAACTCAAATCAGTACTTTTTACTTGAGGAAGATTTCTGAAGTCGTACTGCAACCCAGCAGGCAAAGATAAATGCTGCTTTCCTGCCCATCTGCCAGCTTCTCACTTTTTACATCCCACAGATCATCTCCCAGCCAGCTGCTCACTGATCAGCATCACTCTGCAGTTACCTGCAGGTTTATTTCCCCCACATCCCTCTGCTAGATCACTCCTTTCTGGTTTGTACTGTCAGCTCACACTGAAGGAGCTAACCTTTCATTTGTCAGCCTGTTTGACCACCTCAGCTGGTGTAAATACCCAGAGGTTGGGGTCAGGCACTGAGGCTGTGGCAATTTCCCTAAGGCCTCTGTTTCCTGACACTCCACTGGTCTTGGGAATCCTCCTCCCAGAGGGTTTCATTGCCATGTCAGTGCAAACGAGGGCTGCCTGGCCCCCACCAAAGTCCCAGGCAAGGGAGGTGTAAGTACCAATACCCACCTGGTCTTCAGCTGAAGTGGCTGGAAAGGTATGGGGACAGTAGAGGAGCAGAGTATTTTCCTTTACATCTATATTAAATCAATTAATTTGCTTTAATAATTTATATGTGCTTTTCTATGTGACTGTCTAGAGCACTTGGAAAGCACAGCCCAAGCCTGCAAGATTAAATCAGTGAGCTTTCCAGTCAAGGAAGGGATCAGAGTGGGAGGGAGGCTTCTCTGTCTCTGGTGCTGCTCAGAAGGAAGAGGGACTTTCTTTTAGATTCTCAGCTGCTCTTGGGGGATTTCTCTGATGAAAGACCTTCAGCATTTAACTGAGACCGTTACATTAACCGTGGGTGAAGGGTGATGCTTCCACTAGAGTCAACACAATGGGAACTGGGATCTGCCCCCTCTCTTTGAGGGCTGCTGCTGACACCTCCTACCTGAAGGTGCTCGATTGTTGCTCTTAATTGGAGGTAACTAAACTGCACAATTGATCACGCAGAACTCATGGTGCCAGGTCAATTAAAACTTTTTCAGCCATTTCCACATGATGCTAAGGTCTCAGCCTGCCTTCCTGAAAACCCACTCCCAGGTCTGAATATTCAGAATAAATATTGTGCTATGCTCAAGGACTGCACGCACTCCAGCCAGGTCCCAGTTAAGGTTACCCTCAGCAGATCTGCTGATGACACAGAACTGGGAGGAGAGGCTGGCACACCAGAGGCTGTGCTGCCATCCAGTGACACCTGGACAGGCTGGAGAGTTGGAGGAGTTAAGCTAAGACAGTTGAAAAGTTAAACAAATAGGTTTGATTTATTAAAGTGACAGATGGGTTTGGAAGTGGCATTGATAAATACACCAACTGAAAAGGATAATTGAGCTCAAGTAAATACTACCTGGGGAACATCCAACACAGCTGGAGGCTCAGGCATGAGTTATAACACCAAGAGATAATAGAAATAAAAGGTATAATGTATAGTGAAGGCACAGTTCTTACCAGCAAGGCATCCCTGTCTTGGGGGGAGGAAGAGGAGCACAGCCCATCAGCCATCTCTGCCAGGCTTCAGTCTTCTCCCCCTGCAGCCCTAAGAGGTGTATTCCCTTTGTGGTGTTGATATCCTAATCCTGCCTGTCCCTTCTCTGGGATGATTTGCAGGGTTTGGGTGAAGAGCAACATAGTCACATCAGTTTAGCACGTACTCCATTAGGCTCCTTACCATACTCAGGGGCACAAATGTTAATTATTAATTTGCTGTTCATTAGACAAAGGTCTCCACTCCAACAGTCCGGCCATCAAGATGGATGGAAGAGTTGTTTGCTTCTATTGGCCCTCCATGTGTGGCCCTGTCCTCCCTGATGTCACAGGGCCACCACCTGGCAAGCAGCAGTCCCAGTGCCCCGGGGCAGCATCCTCCCCTCTCCTGCTGCCAGAGCTGGCTCCAGGCAGCCCCAACACATCCCAATCCAACCCCAGTCTGCAACGAGGATAAACTGCGGGTCTGAAAGGCTGGAAAAGACTGAAATACGTAGGATCAGACTCAGCTGACATGTATTGCTCACCTCCAAAAGATTTGCAACCATTTAATTGAGGAACATGTCCTTCGGACTGAGAGTTTGATCTTTGAGCCTCGCTAATGTCAGAGGTGTGGGGTTTTGCCATCCTCTGGCGATACAGCTCAAAACAAGAGCACAAAACAATTCAGGACTTCTTTCCAAGAAGAAAACCTCACGATACGCAGCGTAGGAGCAAACATGTCTTGGTGCACTGGTGAGGAATGGTGAGGAAATCCTGCGTGATCTCTGTGTCTCTGCAGAGTTCATGCTGAGGGAACCAAACCCCTTCCTTTTGCCTCTGGCACCACCACAACCAAAGGGCACAAATGCCCTTATTTACACCATCTGAAGGTCTGCACCAGTTTTGGCACCAGCATACAAGCCAAACAAGACAGTACCTTCCTTAGTCTTTCCTACTCAAAATGCTACAGGAAAAGGAGACTCCCCAAGGGTTTAGATAAGATGGGAACATCCTCTCACAAATCAAGATAAGCAAATAACTCTCTGTCTGGTGCCAGGGAGTGGATGATAAGGGAGGTGAATGGTTATGAGCCCCCAAAAGAGGCTCTCCCTGCAGGGCAGGGCTGCAGAGGCAGGAGAGTCACAACATGGAACCTATACAGTGAACAGAAACTCAAGGACAGCAAAGAAAGGAAGAGCTAAAACCAAAACAGTAAAAGGAGAGAAATCCAGAAGGGAAATACTTTTAGCAATGCATTTTTCAGACATCAGAACAATTACCCAGGCTTGTGTATTAGTGGAAACAAAAACTTAATCAACCAGCAAGTGTAAGATAATAGGAAACCTTCATGGCAATGAATGCACAGAGGGGATGCCATTTCTCACAGTAAAACTAAAAACAACTTATGCTGGAGACAAAGCTGAAGTCCCCAAGTCAGTGTCCCGAACACTTTCACGTTTGGGTGACATTTTGAGTATTTCACCTGCACTTGGTGCAGCAGTTCTGCCAAA
Organism: Chloroceryle aenea; assembly: GCA_013399075.1. Lineage (NCBI taxonomy): Eukaryota > Metazoa > Chordata > Aves > Coraciiformes > Cerylidae > Chloroceryle > Chloroceryle aenea. The sequence continues at coordinate 131,909 of VWZY01010252.1, forward strand.
CTCATCCAAGCCCTGTCTGCAACGAGGATAAACTGCAGGTCTGGAAGGCTGTGGAAGACTGAAATACATAGGATCAGACTCAGCTGACACGCTCTGGCAGATGCTGTGTTTATCCTCAGCAGCTTTTGAAAGTCAATTCAAGATGATGCCACAACCTTTTTGGCTTAGAATGAGCTCAAGACCACAAAGCGAAATGATGAGACAGTTCTGGGGGGGGAAAAAAGCAGAACAGAGCTGTCAAAATGTGCTTTGTAAGAGAAAGTTTTGAACATTGTTAGGAACGGCTTTGACAGAAGTGATGTCAAAGGCTACAGCTCAGTTGTTGCAAAGAAAAGGATTAAGAAAATTTGGGAGAAATAATTTTTTTCCCGTGTTTCCTGCATATATTTTTATTTTTAACAAGGTCTGAGTGAGAGACAGGGTTTGGCTGTCACACATATGAGAAGAACTTTGCAGAGCACACTGTCTGCTCCACACAGCTGATTACAGAAGCCTGATGGGTTCTGCTGGCTCTCTGCCCTGTCATCTTGATCTTATTTATTTATTTAATGCCACTTTCCATTTTAGTCCCACATAAACTTTTTTAGCTCCATTTTTCCAGACCACTGACAAGCACACGAAGAAGGATGAAATCAAGGTCTGATCTCTGTGGGGTTGTTTTGGAGACTTCTGATCACAGATTAAACTGAGACCTCATTTGACAGTTCCTAAAGCATTTCATGTGTGTCATGGTGATTCTGTCATCCCCCAGCTATTTTGTTAAGAGTTTTTCTCAAGTAAAGAAGTTTGAGTATTATAAATGAACACTATTATCCTTTAATCAACCAAAATTACAGAAAATATCATGTGAAGCTGGTTTGATCGGATTATTTTCCTTAAACACAAATGAGCTGGCATTAGTTATGCTACTCTATTTTAATTCTTTATTAATTCAGTTTTGTATTATCAGTTCCATTATTTTTCCTAAGGATTTATGCCACAGTGACAAGCCTGTAATTACTTGGGTCATTTCTTTTATTCTTTTTGAATATTGGCATCTTAACTGTCTTTTGCTCTCCCAAACCTTCCCATCTTGCAAGAGTTATTGAAAACCAACACCAGTCGAGCTCCTCAGGGGTTCTTTTAAAACAGTCAGGTACTGGTTCTCCAAACCCTCTAGTTTGAAACTGTAATTTCCTATTCCAAAGGGAGAAACAGTTTCAAAGTTCCTGAAGCACACCCAGCTCTTACCCTTTCCAGCCAAACCCAAATTTCCCAGTAAGAACTGGGAATGCTCAGGATGCCCCATATGACTGTGATCCAACTCTTTGACCTGTAAGTTGTTGGAACACAATTCTTCCTGGTTTAGCAATGTAGAAAAAGAGATGTGGGGAACCCTACCAATGCCCACAATGCACATAACAAACCTAACATCAGAAGTCAGAAGGTCTAACAGCAAGAAGCAGCTCCTCACACATTCTCCCCTGTGTAAAAAAAACCTAAAACTTACCCCAGCAAAGGACAAACAAAAATGTACAACTGCTTATTATCAGCTGATTAACTTTTTATTGGAGTCACAGTAAATATTACCATGAAAAGGGAAGAACATCCATTAATTGCTGATTTTTTTCATTCCTTCTGCACAAGTGCTGGGTTTTGCCTCGGTACCATGATGTATAATAACTGCAAGTAATTTTTTAAGTAAGGCTGATTATATAGGTAGGGTTTTATGCTGTCTTTTTACAGAGATAATGGCAAAAAATAAGCAATGCAGAAACACCTATCAATACTGTGTTAGGAAGCCAGAAAACCAGCTAAGGATGTTGCATGCCCAACCAGGCCAGTGCAGTACTGAGAAACAAATATGTGCATTTTAACTTCAGCCACTGCAAGGCTGACCTCCTGAAACATGCAAGTATGCACAAGCTTAAGAGAATTATGAAGTCAGTGGTAAAAAACTAAATTAAAGCTTTAAATACGTTTGATATAGTCCAGTACTAAACCAGTCACACTTCTATATAGAATTTTCTGAGATATGTTCAAGTAGGAAAGCAACAGAGACCAACTAGTGTCACTGGAAACAAGCTATGGTGTTAAAATATTGCCTTGCTCTTGGCCAGAGTAGTTAATATGAGTTATAAAATTGAATTCTTTTCCTTTCTGCTTAGCACTTGGGAATGTGGAACGATCCAGCAACGATAAGAAACCTGTACAAGCTGGAGAGTGTGTTTGTGATTCAGCATTCTAAAACACTCAGCAAAAGAAGGGGTGCATTAAGAGAACATCCAGCGACTGATGTTCAGCAGATAGCAAATACTCCACCTGAGATTGCTTTCAGAACTGAAGGATCTCAGGGAACACTGCAAACACTCTTCGTGCACAACCTGCAGAGACACCTTCCATCCGACCTGGCCTTCCAGGGAGGGGGCACCCACAACTTCTCTGGACAACCTGTTCCAGTGCCTCAGTTCTAGGCTGGACAGGACCTGCTCCGACCGCTCTCTTTGCTGATCTAAGTGTTCTCTTTGCTATTAAGTGTTGTCATCAAATGCTCTGTGAAATTCTCTCTCTTACCTTTCCAATACCCAGCAGCCCAGCGTCAGATGTTGGTCTGGAGCCATCTGCTGGTTTATTATTGAGCTTTCATAGATTGGAAAAACCCCTGTGCACATCTCATGTTCTAATAATTGCACAAATAATGGCATAGATTCAGGTTAATCACCTCAGTACGTGATGTTTCTCGGGTGCTCATTCTTTCTAAGTTGAACTACTCAGTGAGCTTAAGAGAGCCCAATTATCAAAATAAAGAAGAATTTCTGTTGCTTTCAGAAACACAAGAAAAAGAGAGGGAAGGGGGCTAAAAAAGCTCTTATTTTTCAATAATACTGAGGAAAAAAAACCCAAGGAATAAGGTAATACTAATGCTAAATTGTAAATAATTTAGGAAAATAACCCACATACCTTTAGTTTTATTGCTGCCACAAAGAAGGTAAATATTTATTGCTTTATTTGATGCTTTGAAAGACATAAAAGCACACACAAAACCTCAAAAAAAAAACAAAAACAAAAAAAAACCCACACACCCAAAATAAAAACAAAAAAAAAAAAAACAAAAAACACCACAAACAATAGCCCACAAAAAAAA
>VWZY01010252.1:149720-162358 GCA_013399075.1 Chloroceryle aenea
CTTTGCCCAAGGAGACGCTGGCTGTCCCCACGTCCCCGTGGAGAAGACGCTGGTGGCTTCGCAGCGCTTGCTGTGGAGTCAGGCAGCAGAAATGGCAAGTTCTGGCCAGCATATAGGCGTGTGCCACATCAGGGAGAGGAGCTGTCGCCGGTGTCTTCGTTACTTTCGGGAAGGCTGCTTTTCAGGACAGCTCTTTTCCACCTGTGGACCAATGCTGCACTCTAAACCATTAAAGATTTTGCTAAAATACGTGCACTTCGTGGTTAATATCTCTTTGAAGGTCCCACCACTGAGCAGTGACGTTGTAAAATTGATCTGAAGCAAAAATCAATATTCAAAGATACCTCTATTATTATTATTTTTAATACATTTCAGTCACAAGTACGACCAGGCAGTCCAGCAGCAGTGTTAACTAAACTGCTTATTTTCCTGGCAATTTTTGTACTGAAATCTTCCATGAAAACAGAGAACAAAATGTTCTTCGAAACAACAAAGTTGTTGAAATGATCTACGACATCATTTAACTTAAAAAACGCAAGCCCATTAAATATAGGCATCAACAATGTACTGCTAATGTGTGCCTCACTGCATACATTATGTCATTTGTTATTTCAGGAAACTTAAGGAAATCCACTGCTTCCAGAAGAATTCATTCAGTTTCAAGTGAGTGGAGCAGAAGAGTTATACATCCTACACATTCCCTGCAAACTTTGTTTAAAAATCAACTTCAGGAATCCGGGAATGGGCAACGCTCTGCCACAGCTGAACTGTACACACATGCTGCCTTCTGCCAGAGCCCGCCTGGCTGTGTAATCGTACAAACTTGTTTGATATTTTGCTTATTATGTTGCTGCTAAGAGCTCTCACCTAAATGAAATAGTTTGGGAAAGTTGCTTTCCAGGCACATGTGAAGATTAGCAGCCCCTTAAGGTTCCATTTATGGGCTATTAATTATATTATTATTATTATTTATGTAATACCCTTCTGTGCAAAGTACTTGTGACTCCGTGTGCTTAAGGAGCTTACTGGATGGATTCCAAAGCAAGGACGTTGCAAAGCAGGAGAGGAAAGAAAAAGCCTCCTGCTTCTTAGCGGAAGGTAGCACGTTAGGTAGGGCTGGTGGAAGAAGTTGTTGTGTTTAAGCATGCAGAAGAAGGGACAGTAGCTGGGTGTCAGGTGCATGCCAGGTGAAGTCAGTGGGAACAAGAAGCTAAATTCACAGTGGGGATTGAGAAGGTGCCAGTAATTCCTAAGGGGTTTCAAAGCACCATAGCTTTCAGCTCCTCTGATAACCTCAGAGCATCCCCACGTTTGAAAGAAGAGACTCGTTCCCTCCTGAAACGCCTGGCATCAGCAAAACGAGCAGGGAATTCCTACAGCCGTAGGAAATGCGAAGGAGAGAGCCACAAGTTAACCCCGAGGGACTTAGGCTCAGATTCTTAAAGGTAATTAGGTGCCTTTAAATACAAGTTAGACATCTAAATCTTTGAGGCTCAGGCTCTTACTTAACTAACTCTGGACTGGAGGAAGTCTCCTTAACTGATTCACATCCCTGAACCCTTCCCGGGATTTGGATCCTGTTTTCTCTTTCTGAAACTGAACAGGGCATAATTTTATTACGATGCCAATTAGGCTGGCATGGTGAGGACTCTAACAGTGTCCTGGAAACAAGGGATAGAAATGTGGGTAGGATAGGAAATGTCTCTTGTGTGGAAAAAACCCAACAACTTGCTTTTGGTCAGGACTGAGGTTTTCCTAATGTAAAAAAGCCAGTGAAAGTCAAGAGAGAAAGGCTTAATTTTTCCTGTACTCATTTCACACCTATATTCCCCTATTCTGGAAATAGGAGAGACTTGCTTTTATTCCTCCCAGACATAAACCCCCCTTGAAATTGCAGTCAGAATCATTTACACTACATATGTAGGAACCCTATAGTATTTTACACCAACTCCTCGCAACACTTGTGCACCGCCTTTGGTTTGGGCCCTGGGTACACACTGCATTCCACACACAAGCCTTGAGGGGTTCAAAAGGATTCATAGCATAGATTTCTGACAGTTACATTATTAGAAATATAGTTATATATTTGCTGCTATGAAACGTTCAGCTTTTAGTCAATTACCTTCTGTCTCTGTCTCTCTCCTGTCCCTGCTGTCTGCTGGCATCAAATGACATCTTTTCTCTTTAGGAATCTTGACTTTCATTGTTTTGCCATTATTTGAGGTATAATCCTCAATATTTATGCCCCCTTTCCTGCTATAATGTTAAGAGGTAACTAAAGAAGAGCTAAATTTAAAAGCATCAGAGCTTGTTTTCGTCCAGTGTGAGAAATCCACAGCAATAGACATGTTTCTGTGATTTCAGATCCGGTGGAAATAGTTCTCTTGCAAGTTCCCTGAAGCATTTACAGCCCCATCATTTCAGTTTAGCAACATTAAATGAAATGCCAGCTAGAAATAAAATGTAAAAATATTTCTTTTCAGTCGCTGATGGAGTGAGATTCGGGAAGATTGATTTAATTTTTGTGTTTTTTCCCCATTTTTAATAACTTAGAACTGAGCGAACAGAACAAGCCACCTCCTAAATCATGACACATTAAACTAATTTAGTCTTTTCCACAAAAAAAAAGCTGTCAAGAGGGAGTCTGAAGCACACTCCTCTTTCTTGCCGAGCTTCCTGTGGAACATCTCCTCCCAAAGGAACCCTTCCAGCTCCTTTCCTCGTTTCCACAGCGCTGTGCAGCTCTCATCTTCCTGCCTCTTCTCCCAGGCTCTTTCTGTCTGAGAAGCCTTCGTGCCCTTCCTTCCCCACCCGGCTGGGCTAGAGATGCTTATTTCTGCTCGCAGCATGCACGGGGAGGTGGAGTAAGGGTCCCAGCAGTTACTCTGGATCCCACCAAGGCCAGGTTACTGAGCTGAAGGATCACAACCATAGCAGGAGAACTGTTGTATCTTGAGAGCTGTGTAGGACAGTGACAAAGACTCCCACGCAGTAGCTGCTCTACAGGGAGTGTTCACCGTGGTGACTCTTCTGTGGTGTAGGGGCCGTTGGAATGACTCAAAGGAATTCAGAGGGCTGCTAAAAGAGACTGGGGTCTTGACGTGTGCGGAACCTCGAGAATCCAAGCAGAAAAAGTGCTGCCAAGGTACAGTAAGACTCTTCTGCACCCCCTTCCCCCAGCTGTGCCTTTGAGAGGTGACACCACTCAGCATTTGGTGTCCTGTTACCCAAGTTAGCAGCTGTGGTATGACTCTAAAGGGTTTCCACAGCAGGAAGTGGTAGGTGGAGACATCCTAAGGGTTGGAGCAAGGCTAAGACTCATCTGCCAGGGAAACTTGGGTAGGTGGGTGGGAGGAGGAGGCCAGAACATGCCTGGCAAGAGAGAGCCTTCCCAGGGCGGAACACAGCTGAGAGACAGAGTGGTAGGGAGAGTGTAGCAGCAGCACTGGCTGGGGTGGGGTTTGTCCAGTGCCTGCTTTCAGGCCAGATGTGGAATGCACTGCCCTCCATTGTGTTGCAGAGAAGAGAAACAGGAGATGTGTGAACCTCCTCTCTTACTCTCTCCACCTTTCCCCTCTCTTCAAGTGGAAGAGGAAACTTTATGGAATGAAGACATTATTTCCTTAAAGCCAAACCAACCTTTTTCACTGCCCCCAGTACTCCTTTCACAGTGTCTATTGATTTTGCTGTTCTTACCACTAAAAAACTCTGAGGAACTCCAGCCTCTGCTGGAGCAGAAAGTCATTCTGAACTCAGAGCTAGCCCTCAGCTTAGAGATGGAAAGCGAGTGTCAGATGATATGGATGGGAATTCCAGCTGTGTTGCCTTCTTTACAGAGTCCAGGCTGTATTTGTTCTCGAAGCCAGCTCAGGAGGAGCATTGCTAGAAGGCCTGGTGGCACCTTCCTAGGACTGAGTTGTCTGGAGCAGCTAGTGGCCACTGCTACCCACAGGGGTGTAAGATATTAGGGGTTCAGGGAAGATGCTCAGGGTGTAGGCTGGTCAGAGGCCATGCCCCCCCAAAACCTGATCGCTTACCAACTTCTCTGAGGGGAAAAAAATACTAATAATTAAGTCCTGATTTTATTGGGAGATCTTACAACAGTAATTGAGAGGTCTGCCCGTGGGCTAAAACAGCTCTCAGAAAGCTGCAAGTAAGAACTTGGTACAAAGCACAGTACAGGAGGAAAATCAGACTTCCAGATGGGAACTGCAGATTTGCACATCCCTGACAGCATCAGTTCTGTCCAGGAGCTCACAAACTGGTGTAACGTCGAGGTAGAGGTGGCTTTGCTAGAACTGGAAAGCCCCAGCATGTCAGCTGTGGGCTCAAAGGCAGGTTTTTTAATCCAGGGAAGCGTAGCAATCTTTGACCTTAATTGTAAGATGTTCCTAAAGCCTGTTCCTCAGCAAAAAGCCAGTAGAGCAAAAGCAGATTAGACAGTCATTAAGGCTTTTGATGGTGGTTTGGTTTGGTTTTTCTTTCCTAAACGAGTTAGACACATCTGGGGTTGGTCCCTTTGTTCTGGGAGCAGTAACAAATACTTGTCACATGAACATTTTCTCTCCAGACTTCAGAAAGAGAGTTTGTGTTAAAAAAAATAAATAAGCAAACCACTTTTCATTTGGTTTCTGCAGAGGAACAGGCTCTCCCCAATCACCTGGAGAATACAAAGGTAGAGAAACAAGTCTGCCTGCTGGAGCACAAGGCATCATTTCTATATTCTTCTGCAAAAACAAAACTGAGAGCACAGGAACTGCAAAATGCTGAAGTGAACGTGTTCATCTAGGAAAAGTATACTTAAGTCTCTTGTAGGGGAAGAATTATTCATTTGACTTACAATGGGGAAAAAAAAGATGATTTCCCTTTGTTTAAGACTCCGTGGAGAATTCCTTATTTGGAAACTACGTGAGCTTGGGGGAATCTCTTTGCTGTTTCCTAAGGGTGTGTTTCTAACTGTGAGAACAGCCTGGATTTTAAAGGCAGAGGGCTTTCTTCCCACTAGGAATGCAGTTTACCAAGCTGCTTCAGCTGCTTCTCTGCCCGGATGAACATTTGCCTTTCCTTTAGGTGTTGAATATAGTTACCTCTTTGGAGAACACGTTGTTGCATCCTCTTTGGATCCTCAGTGTAAACCAGGCAGAGAGCAGCTTTAGTCCTTTACCTGAAATTCACCTTGATCAGGAAAACAGAGGACATAGCAAGAGATGAGAAATTATGCAGCTGGACTACAAGAAGTGTCTGTGTTTACCATGGCTCCCAGTGTTTTGCATTCATTCCCTTGAAGCTACAGCCTCAGGTTTTGTAGAAGGGGGGTTTTATGCATGGCAGCAAGCTAGAAAATGTCAGAATGACTGGGAAAATTCCTTAGGATTTATGGTTTGAGTTAATGCTTAATCAGCCTTTGCAATGGCAAGTGAATCCGCTGGAGCGACGCGGTAGGAATCGGGTCAGAGGCAAAATCCCTATTACAACTCCAGTAATAACACTACAGCCACCAGAACTAGTGGGTTTGTTTTAAAAGTAGGCTGTAAAATGTGCTCGGGGTTGAAAGACATTGTATGTAATGAGATTTTCCTGCAAAACTTGTTTCTGGAGGGCTAAAATTCCTGTCTGCCCTGGGGCCGAAAAAAGAAAAAAAATCAGAGAAAAGCAACATGTCAGAACTCCACACAGGAGGGGAAAAACCTGTGTAGCTAACTCTGCATTTCTCATGGTCTCATTAACCTGTAGGTACTTCTGACTTCTTCATTTCTGCAGCATCAGAGAGCAGCTGCATCTCCCTGCTCACCAAAACGTTCTTTGGGTCGAATACGAAACAACCGTTTGACTTTGCCTGCATTGCACTGAATATTGGCATGTTACTGTTTAGAACACTGGCTTTTCTTCTTCTGGGGCTGAGCCATTCCTTCTGGGGCTGAGCCATTTCTTTCTTCTGGGGCTGTGCCATTCCTCGGAGGGGCTCTACATGGCCAAGAGCCAAGTGGTGGAGCCTGCTGAGGGAACAGATGCAGTTAAGAGGACGAGCAGATGTCTCTTGCTAGCACAACAGTCATGGTCAGGTGGCCTCTCCAGACCTCAAGAGCTTATGGGGCAGAAGAAGAGAAGTCACAGGTCTTCATCCTGTGCTGGTACCATTTTACCTGCAGAGAGGAAGCTGCAGGACATATTTCCACATTCCATACGTGGTCAGTAGGTGCATCCAAGGCACAGTCTGGAGGCTGCATACGGGCTGCGTGTTCTGTGTGGGGCACGTTTCTCTGGGCAACAATGAAGAGCCATTCCTGAAAGAGCTGGGGGCTGTGCTGGACTGTCAGCCCCCCGAGGCCTGAAGGGGAAACCAGTCATCATCTGCAGTGAAGGAAATGATGATAAACAAAAGAAAAAAAGGCACATGCTTTTTTTTTTGGTCTTCACTTCTAAACCTGAACTTTGTCCCGCTGGAAATAATTTAGCAGATGAGGATTTTGAAGGGTGGGGAGACATAAAATCATGACTGTAGGTCACCTTAGCTCTCGTGTCCCTCCTTTTCAGTGCAGTATTGCAACTTCTTTTTTCTCCCATCTCCACACCGAGATCAAGCAGACCAAAGAGCCTCTCTAGAGCTGCAGAGAAAGGTGAGAAGTAATCTCCAACCTCACGTTACCTGGAGCCCTGTGCTACAGGCCCACCAGGCACAGCAGGGCTGCACCCACCCACGCTAGGGGCACAGGTTTGCCTTTACAACTCCACAGCTGAAATAGAAATAAGTTTCCTAGATTACTCCACAAGATAGCATGGAAAGGTCTGAAGCTTTGCAGTAGCTGATATTAAATAGTCTGCTGCTTACACCAGGCAAGTCTCTTCATTACGAGTTCATCCAATATTTCTCTCTTTCTCTCAGATTTGGCCCTTTAAATCACTTTTGTGGGTTTGCTGGTTTTTAATGACAGCTATTATTTTCCTTCTGAAGAAATTGTGTACATCACTGCAGTGCAAAAAATCTCACAACATCCATCAGTCTCTTGATTTTTATGTTGGTTTGGTTTGGTTTTACTTTTGGCAGCATTGGTGATTTTAGAAATTAGCAGAGACTCCCAAATCTTTAATATATGATTGTTAATTAGATTCTGCTGCAATTAAATCTAAATAAAGATTTGCTGTCTAAGCTATTTAGCTCTGTTAAGACTGTTCAGCCATCAAATAAGCCAGCTTTGCTGCTGTACACAAACAGCCCGAGGCACAAAGATTCGCTCAAGTCTCCAAGGCTGTTCCAGCTTGACACCTAAACAAGGAACCTAACTTGTGCTGTTCATCCAGTTCTGATCAGACCAAAGTGTACCCGAGCAGATGGTCCTTCTCACAAAATAAGGGTTGTACTGTGTTGGTATGGCAAAGTTAGATAGTGGGAGATGGGCTGCAGGGATGGCTTCTGTGAGAAGCTGCTAGAAGCTTCCCTCGTGTCTGATAGAGCCAATGCAGCTGGCTCCAGACAGACCCACCGCTGGCTGAGGCTGAGCCCACCAGTGATGGTGGCAGTGCTTCTGTGAGAACATAGTTAAGAAGGGTGAGAAAACTTTGGTGGGGAACAGCAGATGGAGAGAGGAGTGAGAATAGGTGAGAGAAATGACTGTACAGGTAACAAGGGCAGTGAAGGAGGAGGGGGAGGAGGTGCTCCAGGNTGTTGGAGAAGTTTGTGGAGGACTATCTCCTGTGGGAGAAGTCCCACACTGAAGCAAAGGAGGAGTGTGAAGAGCCATCCCCCTGAGGAGGAAGGAGTGGCAGAAATAGCAGGTGATGAACTGACTGCAACCCCCCTTCTCTGTCTCCCTGCACCACTGGCAGGAAAGAGGTGGAGAAAATAAGGAGTTAAGCCTGGGAAGAAGGGATGGGTGGGAGGAATGAGCTTTAAGATTTGGGTTTATTTCTCATTTGATTGGCAATAAATTTGATTGGATTGGCAATATATTAATTTCCCTGGGGTTCTTTTGCCTGTGACAGCAGTTGCTGAGTGATCTCTCTCTGCTCTTATCTCAACCCACAAGCTCTTTGTTATCTTTTCTCTCCCCTGTCCAGCTGAGGAGGGGGCTGATAGAGCAGCTTTGGTGGGAACCTGACATCCAGCCAGGGTCAAGCCACCCGACTAGTTTCCAAGTTTAGCAGCAGTTGTGACAGAACTCATGTTTTAGACAGTTGTAATCTGAAGAGAGAAGCAGGAGGTGACGATGAAGGNCCACTGGCAGGAAAGAGGTGGAGAAAATAAGGAGTTAAGCCTGGGAAGAAGGGATGGGTGGGAGGAATGAGCTTTAAGATTTGGGTTTATTTCTCATTTGATTGGCAATAAATTTGATTGGATTGGCAATATATTAATTTCCCTGGGTTTCTTTTGCCTGTGACAGCAGTTGCTGAGTGATCTCTCTCTGCTCTTATCTCAACCCACAAGCTCTTTGTTATCTTTTCTCTCCCCTGTCCAGCTGAGGAGGGGGCTGATAGAGCAGCTTTGGTGGGAACCTGACATCCAGCCAGGGTCAAGCCACCCGACTAGTTTCCAAGTTTAGCAGCAGTTGTGACAGAACTCATGTTTTAGACAGTTGTAATCTGAAGAGAGAAGCAGGAGGTGACGATGAAGGCTGGCTGCACTGTGAGAACAGACATACTCTCTTCAGGCTCCTCAAGCACTCCAGGAGTAGCCCCTGTTTGGTTTTTCTCCAGGCACGTATTAGTGTCTGCGGTCTGTTGGGTCCACTCAGCTGGTCAAAGGTAGGACTGTTACTTGTCAGTTTGGGCCAGTGATTCTGGCATCTGCTTCACAGTTTCCTCAGTGTTTGTGTGATCATCATCTTTAGCCTAATGTACCATCTTGAGAGTGGAATGTTACAAGCCAGCACTAACCCCAGGAACGCATATAAAGAACTAAAATGACATTTCCTGACAAGCAGAGTTGGCTTGAACAGTTACCCCATGAAAGTGTTTAGGAGATGAGCACACTCACTCGTTACCAGCTGTCATCATTTCATCCTCAGTCTTGAATCACGGGTGGTTTTTCCCCCATAAACCCAAGAATTCCGTGGTTTGAGATAAGATAATGCAGGGAATTCCATCTTTTCGTTTCTTTGCCATTGATAATTCTAATGGTTGGAAGGAAAATGGATAGTATTCCATAAACCACTGGAATTTAAAAAGAAAAAGCAGTCCTTGAAGTTTTCATAGCTTCTGATTGAGTGCTGATGCAGTGTGACTGGCAGATGGCTACACAGCCACTGTGGTGGCCGAGAAGCCATGGAAGGAAGCGGCTAGTAAATTCTACAACAGCTTGCAGTGTTCCTGTACCTCTGTATACATATTTGTAGCAGCTGTTGCTAGTTGTTTGATTAAAATCAAGTGGCTGGATAAACACATTCCCAGGATTTCAGTAGGTTTGTTTGGCTTTTCAAGTGACTTCTCTGAGAAGCACTCGCCTGTGACAGGTTGCTGTGACTACTAATCTGTGTCTCAGCCTGTTCTACATTAGCTCGGCCCTTCCTGACTCCAGTAACGATTTGTTTATTTAGTTTGTGGCAGATGTGCCAAGCTTGGGGATTAAAAAAAATGAAGAACTTCTTCCCCACACACCCCCCAGTCAGGTGCCCCCACGCTGTGGTTATTTATTTTGGGCAACATTGTTAGGTTCTTTTATTTGCTTTCTGGTTTCTGAGCTTGAAGGTGGACCTGACTCACATGTTCCAACTGCTATGAGAGCTGTAGGGCTTAGTTTATTTATTTATTTACCTTGGGAAAAGCTCTGCTCTGCTGCAATTGCTCTATTCCTGCAACTCACGTCGTACAGAAGGCAAATCTTTTATAAAATGAACTGCACCAGAACCCACAGAAGCTGCCACCTCCCCACGGTGCGTTACTTCAGCAAGATGGAGAGCTCAGAAGTGGTCTGTTTGTTGGAAGATGAGAACAGTAGGGATCTATATCAATTGTTGCATCAAAATATCACGTTCTAGCCAGAAGTAAGAACACTTCTGGTAGTATGTGCTTCCAATTATCACGTGGAAAAGACCAAACCCACACTGCTCCATAACCAAGCCAACCATCACTGAACAGTCACCTGCGAGAGCAGACCGGAAAGGGTACCAGCATCCAGCCCAACCCCACCACTCATGAAGAACAAGTCTTGCAGAAGAGGAAGGTATTTTTCTACTTCTAAACACTTGCAGCTCCCACTTGTATTAAATCCATGAAGTGTGACTCCACAGCTCACTGAAACGTGGCCTTTCCCCCCTTGGGATGGATGTTCTCCGGTGGCTGCCCTCGGCTCCACTGCACCCTCCTCCCCAACCAGTTTGACCAGGCAGTACAATCACCTCCAGTCCCTCCAGCCTGACTGACCTCGTTTGTTCAGGACCTGTTACAGTTACTGCTCTTACAGTCCTGGCTACGAAGCTATTCTTCTGGAAAGAATTGGAGATTAAAAATGCTCATCCAAGTGTACACGGTGAATTTCCACTCCCTCCGATGCCACCACTTAGAGGATTAATTCCCTCCCTTTCCTTGAGGTGCAAATGGGAAAACGCACCGAGTTCAGGAGAATTGCTGGAGGAGATAAAGGGTTTCCCTCGACCTGATCTCAGTCACAGGGATTTTCTGGGTTAAACATGACCTTGGGTGCTTACAGCAGTTTGAGTGCTCCCAGGGCTCTGTCATGGTCCCAGCTCCATTGCCTGGTACTGACACTCTCAGGCATCGGCCCAGTTTTTATTTGCTGTCAGACACCGAGATCCTAAAAAAGAATGTGGACCTCAAAACCAAGTGAAGGGAGCGAAGCCAACATTGTGTTTTGAGGAGCTGCCAGTTTTAACATGGTATGTTGCATTTGTGAACATTTTGAGAGGGAATATTTAGAAAATCCACTGGGATTTAGAAATCCTTCAGGAAAATATCAGTTAAATTTAGAAGGAGAAAAAGTTTTAGCACATTGTGCTGCTGAAGTACTGAAAAGATTGAACATGCCTGAAAAAATAGTGAAAGTAGAGGATTTTGCAATGAGAACCATTAGCAGCCCCTCATCAACCTTCTTAAAGCTCCTGTGATACTTGTGGATAAATGGGACTAGCTTCTGCCTGGCAGTTGGCTGGAGCAAGTCTGGTAGCCATGCATTTTGCCTGCTGCACAGGAAACGGGGGCAGTGAATATCAGAAGCCACGACTTCTACAAGGAGACGTTCATCAAAGCAGCCAGAACATGAAGCCCAGATCCTGAGGTCCGCACTGCTACGCGGTTTTGGTCAGCGCAGACGTGCCTGTGGAGCACACCTGCCTTTGAAAGCTAAGCACAGGCTCCAGTGGAGACTTAAGGCACAAGCAAACTGGGTCTCTAGTATCTTAAGAGGCTGCTTTAACCTTCTGCAAGAAGTTACTGGCCATCCCTTGGTGTAAGAGTTGGTATTTTTCTCTGCAGACCCTACTACTAGTAGCAATGTCAACGTGCATTCTGAAGTTCAAGGATTTCCCTTCCAGCAGTTAGAGCACATCTGTTCCACAGCTGGTAAACAGAAGCTCCCAAACCAGCGATTCCAGTACTGGCTCCCTAAAAGCTGAAGTGTCAAGATGGAAGCATTCAGTCAGTCAAATTAATCTAAAAGAAGGGTGCAAAGAACCCTCCAACATTAGGCCCTGAAAAAACCAGTGGTTTTAGCAAATTAATTAGCATAAAGACCCTGGATGGATACTTGGAAATTCAGCTACACAGATTCACAATCCCTACGCAGGCTACAGGCACAAAATGTTGTTGCTGTCCACACACAATGGAGAGTTAAACTAAATATCCTAGAATTAAGTCTGCTCCGTAGGCTTATATTGACATTTATTTTTCTTGGTGCATCTGCTTGGGTGCCTCCATTCATCAGCAGCTCCTGGCTGTCTGTCTGTCCCGAGACAGCCGTGTATTGTGTGCTATACCTGCTTGGGGACACAAGACCCAGAGGAAGGACGATGCTACGACGCAGAGCTCAATACCTACCAACATCTGTTTCCCTTTGAAGAGCCAGGATTTCTTTTCTGGCAATGGGACAGAAAAGAAACTCGGAGAGAAATCCAAATCCCCGTAACAATCAGGTTTAGTCCTGAGTCTAGAGAGCCTGCATTAAAAACCTGACATTTTTGCCCATGAGACTGCCTTCTGGCTGTCCTTCAACACCCTCCTGCCTTTGAAAGACAGAAGCTGTAACAACTTCAACTTCAAAAGGAACAAAGAGCAAAAAAGGAGATCTATTTTTACAGTTACAATTCAGCATTCTAGGACTGTGCACGTGTAAACTTTCTTATTAAGTGTTTTATGGGCAGGTTTGACAGACCTGACAAGAAATTAATGGCTAAATATAATTTTACAGCTACATGGATTTTTATAGTTTCCTGAAAGCTGAAGTTTGTAGAGACTTGCTTTAATTACCTAATTATAAAACAATTCATAATGCTAGCCAGCTATCTGTTGACACTATCTGTGTATGTCAGCAGGGGGTTGTTTTGCTGGGCTTATGCTTAGCTCATGACTCCTTTTAATTATTTTACTCTATGAATCTATCAAAGGTGAATAACACAGCTTCTCCCACAATAGATATTCCGGGATTTTCCGCATGTTGTGGGGGTTTGGCCTTGGCTGGGTGCCAGGTGCCC
>VWZY01010253.1:0-13384 GCA_013399075.1 Chloroceryle aenea
TGTGCAGAAGTGTTTTAACTTGTCCTGTTCACAAGACTCAGAGGACACTACCTTGGAGGGGAGCTCTGTTTCCAAAAACTCAATGCTGGATTATATTTCAGGTATTGTCAGGCCTTCTCCATCTTGGGAACGTTCAATTCTCTAATCCAGTGGATGAATCTCAGCCTTGTGAACTAGAAGATGAAGCTAAAGGTGAGGCAACAAGCGTGCCGTGCCCCAGAGAGACTCGTTATCGTAGCCCAGGTGCCTAATGCAAAGGATTACTATGCTCTTCTGCTTGATAGGAGACTATCAAGGTCATGAGCAACCCAAAATTTAAGCATGTTTTTGTTCAGCACTTCATGGTTTCAAAGTACTGAACAAACAAAAACCTAATGCTCCCCTGCTCTAAGAGATAATATCCTTCTGTGACAGGTCAAGGCAACTGCAACATTAGACAGTCATGTCAGGAGGATTATTGACAGAACTGTTACTTTTGATTGTAATCTTGCACTGACATCACAAGAGTTCCAGAAATCTGACCCAGAGGGGAGAGCAGGGCTTTTAAAAGGAAGGCTTTGAAGTTTTCATGATAAAGACTAAAACTTAATAACAGAAAATCTGTTAAATTGCAGCCCAGAACACAGCTTGTTCCACAGGTCTTTGGGAAGCTTGTGGTTCTAGTTTTCCTTCAGAACTGAAACACTGCCCTGTATAGTGAATTCTGCTACTATTATTTCATATCTTCTTAATTCACACTGCTTAATATTCAACTACTTTTGCATGTAACTCAGGTTTGCAAGATCTTCAATGCTTTGTTAGCAAATACTGAGTTTTCTACATTTCCTTACTATTCCCAAAATTGCTCTTCTGTTTTTTGTTTGTTTGCTTTCTGGTCTTGACAAATTTGTCTATCTGGCTTTAGAGATCTCTGCTAAAAAAGCTGGAAAAGTAACAAAGACATACCTAGGGAGTACTCTCTGAAATGCCTGCTTCAGGGTGGCGAACTTCAGACTTTGGCGTTCCTCTTGTTTCATTTTAAAGAGAGTACCTAAAATTCTAGGGGTACTGTACATCCAAATTAAGAGTCTGGCATTGCAAAACTTTCTCCTAACTTTGGGTAAAAAGATCCAAAAGCCACATTGAAGTTGGTGAGATCATGGGAATGTCATTTTGCTGTATCCTCTCTAGACCTGCCGTAACTTCAAAGGGGCCACATTCACTTGACACTCCAGTTAAATCTTTCAATGACTTTTTTTCTTGAACAAGATTTTGTGAAGGCTGCTGGAGATTTGCTGAAGATTCCCATCGAGGAACTGCTGGAATCATTAAGGATTCGAACAATAACTGCTGGAAAACAACAGCAAGTTTTTAAGAAGCCGTGCAGCAGAGCCGAATGCGAGACTAGGAGGGACTGCCTGGCCAAAGTGATCTATGCTAAGTAAGGACACCTCGGCCAGGCTGCTGTCTTACTCCACATGACTTGTGGGGGAAGAGAGAGGCCAGAGGGCTTTACTTTCCCTGGCTTTCTGCTTGGCCTCAGGAACAGTGTAATCCTCCCTTCCCCGCTCCACACGCCCTTGATTTGGTGTCGATACTGACAGGGCTGCAGCATCCCATAGCTGAGAGTGCTGGCTCCTGTCAGCAGGCAGCATGTCCCACTTCTGGGTTTCTTCCCTGAGACACTGGTATAAACAGCAGTAAGAGAACACTCTGACTGTTGTAAGCAAGCACTTCCCAACCCATGCAGTGTCTGTCTGCAGGTTGTTTGACTGGCTCGTCTCGGTGATCAATGAAAGCATCTACGCAGCCCCAGCAGTGTGGACCAGCTTCATAGGTATGATTCCTCACCCCTGCTTTAACTGAGGAACCCTAAGTCTGTCGAGCTGCTCCTAGACCAAAGTGCCCTGTCCTTCCCTATTCCTCCTAGGATTGTTGGATGTTTATGGGTTTGAAGCCTTCCCTGAAAACAACTTGGAACAGCTTTGTATTAACTATGCCAATGAGAAGCTGCAGCAGCACTTTGTAGCACACTATCTGAAGGCACAACAGGTAACACCCCACTAAGATCAAGTGTTAAACATTTCATTTTAAAACAGCAGTTTGTCTCTTTAATCATATTTCTGCACTACTGATCAGATTGCAACCTTCACACGAGTAGATAATACCACAGAAACCAGTGGGATGTGAGTAAAAATTGCCTGAGAGCGTGGGGCAGTTGGTGGAATGAGGCAGCTTTCTCTCCTAGGATACTGGGAATCTGTTCCCTATTACACAGCTCCACTGGCTCAGTGACCTGCTGAACTGTTTGCATTCCCTCAAAAAACTCAATTCTTCAAGCACAGCCTAAATTGCTTGCTTATAACAACGTTAATTCTCTTCAAGTATGAGGTACCTCAGTGGGTGGGAAGCTTCTAGACCTGAACTTAGCATCCAGGGAGAGAACAGAGCCTTGTAACCCGAACATCAACAGCATATGGTACCTGGTGGAGGCCTTCTGCCACAGGAGAGCAGCTTCATAGTCCCAGCTGTCATGCTGGTGCCTTTAAAGACAAAAAACACACTGCACATCAGCTTTTATTTTCAAATGAGGAGGTTGTTTCAGAGTAGAGAAGGTATTTGCACCATGCTAAATGCACTGCAGGCACTTGCCTAACTGGGCACACGCTGCTAATTCCAGTTCTCATCTGAGTGCTCTGAAAGCTGCAGAGTTCCTGCCAGGACTGTCTGGGCTGCCACCCTAATGGATGCACTTGAGTCCTCATTGAATTCCTCCACGTTACAGATCCATCACCACAATGCTCTTGGCCATTAACTAAAGTCCAGGAAATTATTTTCTTCATGGCACCAACATCATGGTACCTTCTGCCTCACGACATGCTTTTATCAATTTATTCAGGAAAATGCTTTCATATGCCCTATGGGTTTGGTTTTTTTTTTCCTGCCTGCCCTCATCAGTATACCAGGGGTTACTGGTCAGTGAAGATGGAAACCAAGTTCAAGCACACAATTATTTTCCTTGAAACTGATTCATGACCTCTGTTTATAGTACCCCTCCCAGTTACTGCCTGACCTCTTACCTCTCTCAATCTGGCTGTGTCCCAAACCACTTAGATGCCATTAGTGGCTGTGCTGAGCAAGCTTTTGGCAGGAGGCTTTTAAAATAGCTGGACAGAGCTTGTGCTTGTTAAATACTCCCAACAGTTCTGTAGTTCAGTGTAAATAAGTGTACAAATTATTTCAACCCATCTCTTTCTCCACTTCCTTTAGGATCAGGCTTTGTTTTAAATGGATCCCAGTTAGTAAAGACAGGCACACAGTAGTTGGTTTAGGGCTGCGTCCCAATCTCAGGAAGGAGTTCTGCATGTTCTTGCCCTTCAGGGCAAAACCCAGTGCAGCCAGGAGAGGTTTAGCGTGACTGTAGCCGCTGCTTGTTTACTCTGTAAAGCAGCCTTGCAGCACTCCCTGATAAACCTTAAACAAATTGGTCCAGAGGATCTGCTGCTACATTCTCAAAAGCTACCTGGGGTAGAATATCCTCATTTGTTTGTTTTCTCCTCAAGACTGCCACCGAACATGAGCTGAGTTGTGGATGAGCAGGCTGAGCCTGGGATTAATTCGTTAAACAGTAACTGCACCAAACTCTGACAGTTATTTGAGCTCTGGTGCCCTCTGCTGCAGATTAACTGGTTTCTCTCTCACTTCAGGAAGAGTACGCAGCTGAAGGCCTACAGTGGTCTTTCATAAACTACCAGGACAACCAGATCTGCCTCGATTTGATAGAGGGCAACCCTCTCAGCATTTTCTCTTTGCTGAATGAGGTAAGCGTGGCCCTGAACCCCCAGTGGGTTTGGCTTCGTTGCCTGCCTGCGGCAAAGGAACGCCGCAGAAAACGGGAACCCTGAATGAGTTGGAAACTTGTCTCCTGTACAATTTCTGCAGAGTTTATTCTTCAGAACAATAATGAATCTGCTTCTTCCTGTTCTGAGCTGTTTTTTTCCTCTGATCCTGGATGTTCTGATCCAATATGAAACCTCAATGACATTTTGGGATTTGGTTTGTTTCCCCCCACCCAGTATTTCAAAGCTTGCATACTCAGACAAACTCCCAAAGCAAAATGGCTGTGACTTAAAGTGTTGTAGCTTTTAAAGGCAGTTATGACAAGTGAAAGCTGTGCAGTTTTGTCTTGTTTGTTACGCAGGAGTGCCGTCTGAATAGATCTTCTAACCCGGACCTCTTTCAGACGCGGATCGAGAAAGCCTTGTCTAGTAACCAATGTTTAAGTCGAAACAAGTTTAGTAAGAAGCCTCACTTTATCATTGCACATTACGCTGGCAAAGTCTGCTATCAGCTGGCAGCAATGGTGGAGAAAAATAAGGTAGGTGTTTTCAGAAAGAGCAGTTTCAAAAAAAAAACAGACAACAATAAATAAACATGAAAAATCTCACAGACAAAAGTGATTTAAATCAAAGCAGTGCTAGGATGTATATGCAGTGAGGTTTACTAAATAGACATACCTTGCTCCAAATAAATCCTTCAGGCCATGGAAAACTGGGTAATGTTCTTGGTCTGATTTTCAGTGAACCATCACTGGCACAAGCAAATGCATCAGCAGATCAGGGCTTCTTCCACTCCTGAGACAATGCAGAAGTGTTCCTGGCATCAGGGCATTTCTATAACCATAAATACAGCACTTATGAGAAACAACAGCATGGAATCGACTACCAAAAGTACCAGGAAAGTCACATTTTGGCCTTGCTGTGCCATCAGGGAGTAAGTGGAATAGTCTGGAGATAAGGGTGCTGTGTCAGTTCTGACAGCACCAGCAATTAAGGCAGGTGCTAGTAGGTGATGCAATAAAATACCATTTCTTAATTAAAAGGGAGACTTTCTAATAGACTTTCTCCTATCTACTGCAGACTGTCCTACGGGGATCAAGCCAAGGCTTCTAGCTCCCTGAAGCTGTACAATGAGACCAGTGTTAAGAGCAGTCCAACACTTGACTAGATCTGCAAAATGTTCAGCCAAAAGTCATTTTCTGTTCCTGATTCTGACTGTCAATAAATGTATAGAGTCAGATATGAAACTACAGCTGTGGTTAAGTCAAAGGTGGCATCATAAATACAATTCCATCTATATAGGTGGAATTTTTAGTCATTCTCAAAGGTGGAAGGAAGGAAAAGGTGGAAGTCCAAATACTAACGAATCATGTTTGTGTTTGCAGGACCCCATTCCACCAGAGCTGGTCCATGTTTTACAGAATTCTAAGGACCCTTTGCTTCAAAAACTGTTTCCTCTGACAGAAAGGAACCAAAATAACCTCAAAACTCAGAACAGAGCAGCTGTTGTTACAGTGGTGTCAAAGTTCAAGGTACATCCTATTCGAGTTTTTGCTTTCTACTGCTAAGTTCCTAACGAGATGAGAAAATGGTATGGCTGGAGCAGGATCAGCAAATGTCATTCAGATGAAATGGCTGTGAAACAGAAAGAGCTTCAGACTCCTGAGATTCTCTGTGGGTCAGCTCACTCTGATTTTACCTCTTCCTTTAACAGGTGGGCATCTGCCCTTGTCAGGCTTCTCCCTGCCTGGTCCTCTTGAGGGGTTAGTTTCAGCTGATGGCCCTGCTGTAGTTTTGGAAACTTTCTGAGTTTACCATTCACAGTTTAACAAAAGCATCCATGGCCTGAATGCTTTTCCCTCAAGCTGCCCTTACAGAAGAGCTCTGCTAACACTGAGCCTGTAAAGCCATCCTTGCAGAAAACAGCTTCATTGCTTTTACAGAAGACCACTGCTTAGCTAAACCAGGAGGAGTCCCTAATTAAACCTGTATTTGTTTTCTGCAGAGCTCACTTGAACATCTGCTGCAGATTTTGAACAGCACCACACCACATTACATCCGATGCATCAAGCCTAATGCTGACTGCAAGGCAATGACTTTTAAAAGAGAAGAGGTGAGATTTCAAAGGCTTTTCCTCACTGAGTCAATGAGAGGCTTCCTAGGGACATTGCACGGGGCTTTGCACCGAGTCTCCTACCATCCAGAGTCCCCTGCAAAGCTCTTTCCTCAGCGCATTCTGAAATAGCTTTTTCTCCTTTGGAGTTTCCAAGATAAACATTCTTCCAGAATCACTGATTGTACTTGTCTAAAACTGAGCTAGTAAGCACAGCAGCTCTTCCAGATGCAACTCACTTGCTGCTGTATGAGAAGTTCTCTTATCAGAGTGCTCCTGGGTTATTTGGGGTGCTGCCATCCCAGTCCTCAAAACAGATAGAGGGGATCTGACTGCTCCACAGTCCTGGTCACACAGATTTCTTCCTTCTGAATGCCCACAACAAAAATTTTGCTTGCTCCTGCAGTCTAGTCTAGAACGAGTTAGATGAGATCAGCTAACAAGCATGTCTTTGGGAGCAGAGCAGCAGATGCTAAAGCTGTAACTGGAGAACCTCATCAGATGTGAAACCAGGGAGCTGGAGTAGTGCTGCCTTGATTTTAAACACTCGAGGGGGCACAGGAAGGCTGTCCCTCTCTGCTAGCACCACCTTGAACCCTACTCTGGCTGTTACTCAGAGCAGTGGCTCAGGTGGCTGCACAATCCCCTTCTCCACCCTCCCCATCCGCTCCCTGGCTGCCGGTGCAGTGCTGCACACCAGGCCAGCTCTGGCGTGGCTGCTGAGCTGAGCTTGGGCCCCTGTCCACACTTTAGCAGCTGCTTCTGCAAAGGCACTGTTACCTAAACCATCTCAATTTGTACCCCAGGTGCTCAGCCAGCTTCAGGCGTGTGGAATCGTCGAAGCCATCAGCATCAGTGCGGCAGGCTTCCCCGTTAGGTAAGGCTGAACTTCTTGAACATCTCCCATAATCTGTTTCTACAGCAATCAGAAGAGCTTAGAAGAAGGAAATCCAAATACTTTGCAGTCTGTTTCAGACCACAAAACTGCTGATTCCTTCAAAGCTATCCAAAAAGTTCTGCTCACTGCTTAAGGCTTATCTGAGCACCTCCCTATCATGTGGAGACAAAAAGACCTGTCACAAGTCTGGACTGTTCTGTTTTGGTTCATGAAACCCTGCTCATTCTGGTCCCAGAGCTCATTGTAGCTTTCCAGGCTGAGAAGCTGGGGAAGAGATGTTCTGGTGTGGACCATCACGTACTAAAACTTTCTAATTGAATGTGGCTTCACAGTAACATTTTCAGCAATTAAAATTTGCCATATATTAATTGCTGCTCACCTAGAATTAACGTGTACATTTGTCTGTCAGGATCCCTTTCCAACGTTTCACTGAGCGTTATGGAATACTGAGAAAACCACGTGGAGCCAATAAAAAAAGAGTGTGTGATAAAAGCAGCTATGATACTGCAGAGGAAAAAGGTAGGTTCTTCAGATAATCCCTCTGCTATCGAGTAAAATGATCACAATTTGCTATCACTTAGATCAGATGTAACTCCTGTGTTGGCATCCTTAGTGCTCAATGGTTGCAAAATATTTTTCTAATCCATCACCAGCTTGAATTTCTAATTTGCCTTCTGCTTACAGCAGGCTCTTAAAGTGCAAATCTTTCATCTTATTGCTGTTTTTCTGTGTTCCTCTTGGGTAGAGCAGTTACAGTGATGATGGGATTTCCCCCTCAGTATAATTTGGAGTGGGTTTTTGAGTAGACTTGGAAACCACTTACCTCTTTGCTTATATTCCTTCTCCTTCCTTGTCTTTTTTTTTCCCCCACCTTGTTTCCTTCCTGAACACACTGACCTTCTAGCTTACCTGGATTCTGCTGCTTCTTCTACCTTTCGCAAACTTCTCTACGCAATTCTTTTTTCTAAGCAAGAAGGAGGATGGAGTTTAAAACCCACAACCCAGTCTACAAGGTAACATCTTTGGTATGAACTCCTGAAAGGAGGAGCTCATCAGGTGGTGACATTTAATAATGAAAGTTACTGCAGCCCCCTTCTCTGTCCCAGATTAATCCCCTCTTCAGAGTCAGTTCAGTAACCAACAGTTGTGGGAAGCAGGACCAGTTAGTACCAGCCTATGTCAGATCAGTGAAATGGCTGGAAATCCATTCACCTTGCAGAGGTGGAATGAAGTAATGAAGTAGAGGCTGGAAATTACCTGCACACCAGATCTTTCTCCCTCAATTATAAACCCATTAGCTGAAATGCCTCCCTGGGATAGGTTACTAGTCCTTTTTATCTTCAGCAGGCAATAAGCTGCAAACAAAGCAAAACAATTTCCTAAACACTAGGATAAGCTTTTGGTTCCCTTATCAGCCCAGCCCCATGAGCACCATCATAGCCACCAGATGTCTTCCTGTAGGCAAGAATTGCTTATATTTGTTTTCAGTACCTTAAAATGCTCTCATCTCCTTAGAAATATTTATAGCAGAAAAGCAAACAGTATCCAGGATGGAAAGATACAAAGACCATCAAGTTCCAGCATTGGGCATGCAGAAACTCATGCAGCATTGCCTTGAACAACCCAATCTCTTTCAAGGACAGGTGTGAATTAAGTCTATCCTCTATTTCCAAATAGATTAATCTGGCTAACCTGTTTGTCTTGTAATGTAAAAAAAAAATGTGTACTGTGTCCCAGAAATGGTTTTAATAACCTCTTATTGCTGCAATAAACTCCTGCTTAGTACACATCCCTCTAGCTGCTTCTGATGCCCCATGAAAGCTGTAGAATTGTGTAGAATTTGTTTTCTGTTCCTGCATCTTTCAGTACATTAAGGCTACGAGTCTAATTCCTTGCTTTTTGTTCTGTGTTCCAAACAGCTTTGAGGTTTGGGTATAAAGCTGGATTTTCTTAGGACTGAGCTGCTCAAATCTATTCTTAATTGCACTGCTGTTGCTTTCTAATGTTTCCACGTAGGATGCTTGAAACACCACGAGAACAGCTGAGCCCCCACATGTCTGTTCCCTTGTCTAGCTCTACCCACAACACCCTTTGTGACTCGTGGGTAGGTTGTAACAGAGGCAATAAGGCAGCACCCAAACTACATCCCAGTCCAAACACACGTGGAATTGATGTGGTCACACTTTCCCCCTAAGCACAGCTAGGTCTAGTGGCATCACCTCCTCCCCCCTTGTCGTAGGTCTATCCCCCAAGAAGTCTGAGTGTAAAGACAATTTATTGGTCCTGATGTCCAAGTTTTGTGATACCTTCTCTCCAATGCTTCATCTGCAGGCAAGGCTCCAGTGGTGGATGATGACAAAGCATCCCAGGCTCTTGTTTTTGAGATCCTTCAGAGCGTTGTTATGGGACAAACTACTGAGCAAACAGGGAACAGAGCAGAAAACACTTCAGTGTACTGTGGCAAAACCAAAGTATTTATGGCTAACTCAGTGGTAAGAGCATTAGTTCCTTGGCTAATGGTTCTGGAGTGCACTGGCATGATGGGGATTCTGGGCCAGACTGGCATGGTTTGGGTGCTATGACTGCTTAATGCCAGTGTGACCAGAATCTGGCATTTTCCTTCAAATTATTAACCTAAACCAAATATCCATCAGGATCCAACTACCAGAATCACTTGGTTTCACGGCCTCCTCATTGCTAACAGACAAGGAGCTGTGCTTGTGTCTAGTGTTGTTGGTATCCTCCCAGTTCAGTACAGACTGCAGCTTTCCTCAGCCTCAGCTGACACACTTGGCTACTCTGACAGGCACAAGCAGCTTCTCTGGGAAAGAGCTGAAGGAGGCAAGGCACTTGCATACCGGAGAATGCAGCCACAGAGGAACCCCCTTCAGCAGAGCTACTTTTAAGCCAGCAACTGGTGTGACTTGGGGAGTGTCTGCTTCCCCCCCACACACTCTTCCCCCTCAGTTCCCTGCATTTTCCTTATGTTATTTTACCAGCACTAATGCAGTGCTCTCACTTCTACAACCTAATCCAGCAGCCTCAGGACACTGAAACATGCATGGGGTTTTCTGACAAACTGCAAGAGCTCTGTCCCCAGGTACTAACTGCAGGCTCCTGTCCCCAATGCAGCTGGAGCAACTTGAAGCTAGAAGAGCAGCAATGTTAAATGAGAAAGCCTTTTGCATTCAGTGCTGCTGGAGAAGATTTAAAGAGAGGAAACTAGCAAAGGAGAGATGGTCTGCAACCGTCATCCAAGCAGGTAATTGATATGGGTGTGCCTGAACATAAGTAACACTGCCAGTTTAAAGCTGCTCTTGTTAACTGAATATAAAGAAAGCTTAAGTGCCATCTCTCTTCCATTGTTTGCAAGAGCTGAGATTCCTTGGACTCTGATTTCTTTTAATTAAATCTTCAGCTGTTCGTTCCTGGTTGGCCAAGAGCCGCTTCCAAAGGATGCGCAGGGCTGCTAATGTTATTAAGCATGGCTGGAGGAAATGGAAGGTATGTTGGTACAGGAAAGCACTGAAATTGAGCTTTTTGTGTTTAAGGATCATGTCAAGTAACTACAAAACCAATACTGACATTCTCCAGAAAATCCTTCTCAAGCTGACGAGTAGAAGGTGGGTGCCAGTCTGGCACTGCTGCTTCTACAGGGTGGCAGCGTAGACTGCAGAATAAACTCATTCCTTACCTCTGTAAAATGGGAACATACCCCAGAGGCTGTCCTATCCCTTAGAATACCCCTCATTTATAGACTCTCAGTTCTGCAGTTCTAAGTTTCATTCAAGATTCTTGTTCATACTGTTCTGCATCTCTTCATCAGGCAAAAATGGCTGCGTTAGCAGCAGCAGAACTGGACGAGGGTGAAGAGGTGTTCTCAGGTCCTGGACCTACAGTGATCTCAGCCAAACCACCTTGCTCTTCGGAAACAACCTGGCCTCTGCAGGCAGTAATTCAGTTCTGGCCTCTTGGCCTTGTCCTGGCTGCTGCGCCCGTCACGGTAGCGGGACTGCGGAGAGCCCTGTCCCTGCTGGCCTGCCTCAGAGTGCTTCAGGAGAGCGGCTGCTACAGGGTGGAGAGTTGCTTCTTTGGCTGTGGCATCACCTCCATCAGAGCTCTCCCCCAGGTAACAAACCTCACACACTCCTGTCAGCAGCACAACTCAGCTGCCACGGCTCAGGAGGCTGAACTCTGCTCCTGAGCAGAGCAGCTGGGACGCCTGCTCTCAAGCCACAGCCTTCCTTCTTCCACTGGCTCAGCTATGTGGGGCCAAATCTGACATCAGCAGGTCAGCCCAGACACAGGGCTGAGCTCAACCTCCAACCAAGCATGAAAACTTGTCCTTAATCTCTGTAACAGAAACAAACCGATCAAAGCTCTGCCTCAGAAAGAGAGAGCAGAGGATTCCAGCATTCCATTCTATGTATTTTTTGAATACATAAAGGATCCAATTGGCAAAAAGCTACTGGGTGTATTAATTATAAATATCCCAGTAATTCTCTATTACTTCAGCGTGCAGACCACTGCACGGACTGATTTGCACAGAGGATTTCCAGGGCAGAAAGTGGGGAGCAACCCACTTCAGAGCTTAAGCTAAATAGCAGCATCACTACTCTTTATAGCAATCATTTCTCTTCAACCTATTTGTACTAGGACTCCTTTGGAGATCCTCCTCTATCCATATTCGTATCCACCAGTTGCTTCTATACTAAAGCACTCCTTACTTTGAATGGCAAAATGAGCTCAACATCTGGCAAAACCACCCACTGACCTCTTTTTCTTGCAGGGCTCAGTGAAGTTTCACTGCAGGAAGTCTCCCCTGCATTACGCAGACGTCAGCCCCCGTACGGACACCCGTTCCATCACTGGATTTAACCTGATTTTACTGGACAGAAAAAACCTCCTTCCTACATAGCTTCTGGCCAGCTGCATACACTACTTGTTCCGTCAGGGAAGGACTGTCTGCAAGCTGCTGCTTCCAAATTACTCAGCATCCCTATCTGCTGCTACCTCAGAGCTTTCTATACTGATGCCATGTATGTTAACATAATATAATCCACTTCAAATTGAGAGGTGCAGGGGGCGTCGCGCAGCTCACGCACCCCCCAAATGTCAGTGCTCCAAGAACACTCAATTAACAACAGATCAAATGCTCTAAGTAATATATACTTGAACTGAACTCTTCTGGCACTACCTGGGAGAAGCAAGAGGCTGGTAACGAGTCAAGAAGTCAAACATTTCCGACGCGTGCTGGGTGCTCCTTGGGAGGTACAACTACAACTGCTCTGACTGACTACAGCAACATCACAACACTTCTGTCGCTGAGGGAGCGAGTAGCAGCCGACTGTAAACACTAAAGGCAGATGTCTCAGGGAGAAGTGAGACTGGAGTGTTGCTTTCTATCTCTAGGACCAAACCGTGGTTGCTCTCACAACTGCCACGCATTTCGAGTGCTCCCGAGTCACCAGCATCACCTCCCCAAGGTGCTCCTCAGACCTGCTCGATACCATCTCTTTGTTACTCATGGGGGTCTGGAAAATGGTCAGCTCTTCTGTGTATGCCACTTATAAATAAACCACAAAATACCTTGTGAACGTGTCTGACCATCTGCAACGAGGTTTAGTCAACAAAAACATTTCAGACTAGTTTGTGGGTTAAAATAAATGCAACTCTATTTAACAGTAATTGCCACTGGGGAGCAACGTTCCCCAGGGTTGATGGTGTTTCTGTACCAACAAAAAGCAAGTCCATGGAACACCAAGTTTCATTCCTAGTGTCTAGAAGTCTGTCCAGCAGGATTATGTCACTGTTTATCGAGTGGAAATGGAAAATCAGAGCACTGCCACCCCCGAGTGACGTGTGACCAGACCTTGAGGAAACACAGAGTGGTGGAGTAGAGTAGCAGGGGGTGCTGACAAATCTCTTCTGTTGGAAAGGAAAAAAAAAGAATTGTCAAGGCAAAAAGTATGTTCCCAAAGTAGTTCACTCGGGAAGAATGTTCTCCTTCTCTGGGGGCTCAACAATTCTCAAACAGCAGTCTGCAAACTCAACAAATAATGGCTCCTGCATGTACTTCTTCATGAGGGAGCTTTTATCTTCTGCTTGATCGATTGTCAGCAGCAGCTGCCTGAGATGGGGGTTCAGAAGCAGGTTTCTCAGTTCTTCTGATTCCCCTTTAAACAGGAAAAAAAAAAGATAAACAATACTAATCTCAGGGAGTTACAAATGCAGTTGAGCCCACCCTTGTTTTGCAAATAAACTTTGAAAGAGACAGGTGGAAAGGGCAGCTCGCTGAGGTTTAGATCGCTACAGCCTCGCAATGACACGGTGACGGGGATAAGGAGCAGTTCTCCATGAAGAACTCCTGGGAAGTGCTGAGAGTCCACCACCCCCCACTTGACTCCCGACTTCTCGAGCTTACCCAACAGCCTGAGCTTCTGCAGCGGGACTCGGTCCTGCTCGTCATCCTCTGTCAGGATGTCCTCCACCGACCAGGGGCTGTCTGCGGGCGAGGACAGCAGAGCTGCAGGGAGCCCGGGGGCTTCCCGCACC
>VWZY01010253.1:13742-23897 GCA_013399075.1 Chloroceryle aenea
CTTGTTTTGCAAATAAACGTTGAAAGAGACAGGTGGAAAGGGCAGCTCGCTGAGGTTTAGATCGCTACAGCCTCGCAATGACACGGTGACGGGGATAAGGAGCAGTTCTCCATGAAGAACTCTTGGGAAGTGCTGAGAGTCCACCACCCCCCACTTGACTCCCGACTTCTCGAGCTTACCCAACAGCCTGAGCTTCTGCAGCGGGACTCGGTCCTGCTCGTCATCCTCTGTCAGGATGTCCTCCACCGACCAGGGGCTGTCTGCGGGCGAGGACAGCAGAGCTGCNAGAGTAGAATAATAGAATAGATCATAGGCTATCACAGAATATGGAATAAAGAATGGAATGATAAAAGAGTTTATAGATATAATGTATAGATATTTAAAATAGAATAGATACAGGTATTTAAAGTAGAATGTTTATCATTTTTATATACGTAATCTATATATTATATCTGTTATAGCTATATTACTATATCTAGTATACAAATGCATCTTTTATATCTCTATATAATATAGATATCTATATAATCTTACATATTATGGATGCACTATATATCCATATAGGATCCAGAATATAATATAATCCATATTATATAGAATCCAGAATATAATATCACCCATATATAATATATATCCATAATTACATATTATGGGTGTAATTATAACATTATATAATTGCATAATACTTTATAATATTTCTATCTCTATATAATGTCTCTCTCTAGTAGATATCGATCATGTGAACAGAGAGCTCTATTCTAGGATTACTATCGATCTCTATTATACCCGTCTAGCCACAGAGGTGTACGTGTGTCTGTCCCACCCTGTCTCCTGCTGCGGGGGGCCTGGCTGCGTTCCAGCCGTCACTCACCTTTGGGGGACACTGTCCCCCCTCCTGCTGTCACCCCGCCAATCTCCGCGCGGCGATGAACAGAAACCGCAGAGCATAATAAAAGAAAAAAGCACTCCAACCAGCCCCGGGTTGATCTTTCCCATCCGCCCCGGGTGGGTTGGGTTGTACGGCGTTAAGGCTGAAAGGCGTTGAGCAGGAGGCAGATGTTCCCTTTCCAGCTGAACGCTTCTTGCGGTGGGTGGGAGCGAACGGAAAACCCTGATGGAACTGGAGAGTTCAGGGGGAAAAATGAGGAGCCAGATTTATCCTGCCCGAGTTACATGATCCATTTAAATAATTCATTTTCATTACGGGTCATTTAGTGCCACCTGCTTCCTTAATCACCCGGATTTCCATTCGGACCGAGGAGCTCTCGCAGAGCTCCTCAGCGCCACGTCGCGCGGCAGAGGGTCCAGTGGCGATCGCCCGGTGACCACCGGCTCTGTTAAGGCAACTGAGCTGAAAAGAAAATCACTGAACAGAATCGGTTCTGTTCTCACTCAAGCCAGGACATTCCCTTTCCCACGTTAGTCCATTTCTCACACCGCACACACTCTTTTCTCTTACCTGCTCAGGACAGTTAAGGGGATTTTGTTCTTAGTTCTGCTGAAACAGCAGCACCACAGCAAACACGCTGGAAAGCAATCCCGGAATGCTTCAAGCTCCCCTGGAAGGGCTGATCTCGGCCGGGTTGTGCGTGTGTTTGGTGCCTGTGAGAACACCGTCACCGGCCGGGTGACCACGTCGGCGTAACGCCGCTGAGTGGTGTTTGGGTGTATTTAAAAAGCACTGAAGCTGAGCTAATGTCACCAGGATCTGTCTGGACAAGGCTCTAGTCTGGGAACTGGGGAAGAGAGAAGAAATTTAAGCATTGGGGTTCCTCTGCTCTGGCAGGGAGCTTGGGCTAGATGACCTTTTGAGGTCTCTTCCAACCCCTGACATTCTGTATTGTGGTCTGGACAATACCCCTGTACAATCTCAGAGTAAGTTTCTGTCTCTGTGAGGACCCGACAGAGTAACTGTCCAACAGTCAGTGCCTGTTCTGGAGAGGGAGAGGGTTAAGACCTTTTACAAAACGCTCGGTCTTGCCTTTTTTATTTGGTTTTGTTTTGTACAGGCAACTCGACTGCGATTCTGATGCTGAAGAATTCAGGTGAGGTTTTCTCCTAGAAGAATGCAAATTTCAAAAGCCTCCAACTCCCACGTACCCCCATTTATCAGCAGATACACGAAGAGTGCAGTCACAAATACCCTGCGAGAACACGCAATCCAGCAGTTAAAATTACAACAGTAACACAGCGCTGAGTGCCCCCGTTAATAGACTCATCAAACACTCAAAGGTATGATTTGACCGACCGCAAACAAGAAAGTACAATCACGTTCCTCCCCACACCACTGAAAATTTTCTAACCTTTTAACCGTCCTCAACCCCACACGATTAATACAAAAGGGACGCGCAGCCCAGCGGCGAGGCGAGCGCGACAGAAGCCGATCTCCAAACGCAAAGTAAACAGGCTAATGGAGTTATGTTTATCTCCAGGCAGAAAAACCCTCCCGTTTCCACGCAGAGCTCCTGCTCCCATCTCCCTCTGGCTCCATCGCGTGGGTCGGGCGCGGCGAGGGTCCTGGACCGCGGGCGGTCCCAGCTAGATGTTCTCAATGGTGCAGGCTCGGATGCGGTTGGTCGAGAGGCATTTCAGAGCCTTCAGTTTAGTCCCCAGGGTTTTGAGTTTCAGGGTGTATATGATGGGGTTTCCCAGGCAGTTCATGGTTATCAGCATAGCCGTGCAGTTCCGAAAGATGTAGACGCCCGGGTAGAGATCGATGTGGCACTGATGGTTGGTTGCATCAAATATGACTCCTGCAAAAAAAGGGGCGTAGGAGATCAGCGCCAGGAGCCAAATAAAAATACTGGTTCGGGCAACCTGGATTTCGGCCGATTTGTAGGTGCCGGTAGCTTGTCCACATGCTTTCATTCTCTGCTTTCTTCTCCTCAGGATGATAATGATTCTCAGGTAAGTGAACAGAGGTACGATGAAAGCCACCACAACATTGGGAATGGCGATGAAGATGAGATAGTTGACGCAGAACGGACTGTAGAGGACGGAGACATTTTTTTCTGTATGCAAGCAGTTCCACCCCATCAGTGGCAAGCAGCCCAAAAGGAAAGCAAGGACCCAGTTAATTAAAACCACAGCTATGGAATGGTTTCTAGCAACCCTGAACCTTGTCCTCATGCTTTCAGCTACAGCCAGGTAGCGCTCGATTCCAATGCTTACCAGGTTATAGATGGTGGATAAAATAGACGTCGTATACAAGGCGTAAGGCGCGAGCATATCCTTGGATCCAAAGATTGTAATGTCAGGGTTGGTGATGAACAGCATTGAAATCCAAAAGCCAGAAAAGCTGGTGAAGAGATCAGAAAAAGCCAGGTTGCAGAAGAGGATGGAGATAGGCTTGTGCAGATCCTTGGTCGCCATTCTGGTGAAGATGACGGTGCAGTTGAAGATCACGGATGCTACATTGATGGTCAGTTGAGGGATGCCCAGGGCAAGTACTAAATAATGACTCCAGATATTTGTGTGGTTAGCAGAGCAGTTTGGGTATCCAGTCATGGTGGAAAAACCTACTTGGACCCGTTAGCAAGGGCTGCTTTACTCATCCCATATTCTGCACGAGGGCTACTGCCACCTGGGTCTCCAGGTGAAGAGTGAATCCTGACGCACATCTTCTGTTGCCACATCATCATCATGGCCATGGATTAAATTTTAACCACTCATGTTTTTAAATATTTGGGTTACCAAGTCAGGGCATAGCCAATTAGCTTTAAGTTGCTAGGGAAGCCAAAAGTGGAAAACATATTTACTACTCTACAGATTATTTGCTTAAAGCAACCTTTCTTGAGAGCAAAATCTGGGCAGGTCTTCCAAAGATGAATGATCATAGCCGCAGTTTAAAAGTCTTTAAGGATATTCCAAAACGGAATGAAAGTGAATTCAGCTTTAATTCATGAGTTAGATGGGTAAAGGATTAGAGAGTCAGAAAATGCAGAGCGGTAAAGTTGTGGGTTTGGAGGGGGGAATGTCTGGCTGATGGAACTCAAAGGAGAACATCCCTGTCATTTGACTAATGTGGGGATCCCAGGTCAGCAAGGATCCTTCAGATCAGCTCTAGTGGCATCACAAAACTTCTGAAAGGCTCAAGACTGAGCAAGAGACACCAGAACCTGGTTGTTCCCTGTCTATTTCTTACAGTAACAAACCAATGTGGCCGACGGTGGCTGTTTTTCTAAGCACAGTTAGATCACATCTGCAGAAAAACCCCAAACGTACAACCAAAACCACACGATGAACTGCAACGCTGCCACGGGGATCCACAGGGTAAGAGTCTGTCCCCACGGGTGCTCTTGTGCTCAGGGCCCCAGAAACATCTCTGCCTGGAGTACAGGTGCACTCACAAGTTGTCCAGATACACCCAGAACTTGCTGGCCTTTCCTTCTCTTGTGTAAATCGGAGGGACTGGTGCTTTACAAGCTAAAAGACCCCAAAGAGATGCAGTTAATGACTAGAAAATGCAGGAAAATGGCTTAACCTTTGAGTAGATTCATTGTGTTGGAGACTTTGGTTGCCAAACTAGTTGTGAAAAATGCCATTTTTCCACCTTCATTCCTGGATGACAAGGTAGCTTAGCTAGAAAACGACAGCTATCTATCCTCACCTTTGTTATGGGGCATTTTCTGTTTGTTACTTAATGTGCAACTTGTCCACTAATAAAGCAACGTGTCATTATATCTTTTCTCTTCTCCTGTAAAGGAGGTTTGAGAACTATCTTTAAAATACTCGAGGGACTTGGGGAAAACACTTTTCTGCTTCCCATTCAGTGCTGACAGACAGCAGAGGGCACTGCTGGAATAAAGAACAGCTTAGGGGGGAGGTTGGGGGTTTTCAGGTGAGGAGTACATCAGTATTTCAGTAAGAGCAGCGCCACGAATATTTCTTTATTTATTTTTATTTTTATTTTTTTTCTATGCAGAAGTGGCTGCTTCTGTTTGTTAATGCTGCATTTGAGTCAAAATTCCCACACAGGAGAAATCTCCAGTGTGCTTTGGCCAGCATCTGTCTGTGACTGAGCAGCTTTCCCTCGGCAAAATTATCCCCATAAAGCCACGTTACTTACACAGTTACGCTGATTTTATTTAATTATGACGCTGATTTTATTTAATTATTACTTTTGACTGTTATCCTACCAACTTTGCATGAGTAACCATTTTATACCCTGAGATTACAAAGCAGCTCAGCTAAATATATGGGCTTTCCACATCTGCTGCTGAAATCTGATCATTATAACAGCAATTCCAGCTCTAGAACTGTAAATCTGTGAGGGATGTGATAGCTCTGCCAGAATTCACATCACAGGAACCTTGTGCTAAAATGTTGAGCTTAAAGAGGAAAATATGATAGCTTCTTTTTTTATTGTTCCTATTGAAGGGTATGAACGTGTATCCAGGTTAGTGTGCAGTTAGTAGTGCACAGCTACATACCAGAAATATGTGCTGCAAATAAGTAATAGGTGTTTCGGATGGTCACAAGGAAGTGCAAAGATGATTATATAGCAGTAAGGGCTGAGAACTGACAAATCAAATCTGCTGATGTGTTAATATCCTATAAAATATTCCTCTCAAAGTGTGACTGATAAACCCTGCTTTGTGCATCCCCCAACCCACCTCGCACACACTCGTCAGCCACACCTCTGGTGTGAGGCTGCTGCTAAACAAGGGCTTATTTGTGTCACCTTGTCAGTGCCAGCACCACAAGTCAGCGAGTCCTTGTAATAAGAGCAGGTCCGTCAGCAGGTAACGTAGGGTCCAGCCCAACATCGGGCAGGAGCGGCACAGGACACTGCGCCGAGCCACCCGCGCTCCCCATCTCCCCTGATGGTGTTTCCCAGGGCTGTGTGAGCTGAGAGAGGGGCTGAAGGCTGTGAAGAAAAGCAGGTTACTCACAGAGTAAATCATCTTTTAACATACCCGAGTTACCAAGAGTACGTCCCTGAACTTGGGCTCCGAAGTGCTCTAGATATTCCCCAAAATGCTACTTGAAATTCCCACCGGTTGAAAATCTGGTGCTCAGGACTGAAACACGAAGTGATGGCATCAGAATGTAGCTGAAAATACTATCAAGTGCTATAAACAGCTATTCACAAAAGCTTGGTCATCTTATTTCCCTAATATAATTGCATAACAATTAGCATAATATTGCTGAAGACAACGTTATTGGGGAACCTGCTTTTTTAGTGGGCTTCAATACAGAGCAACCCCCAGATTTGTATATTTTTTAGAGTTAATAAATTTTGGGGGTAAAGTTTGAGGTCTCAAAAGCAGATAAAAAGTAACTTCAATTCTCAAAGCACTGTAGGAGACAGAGGGCTCGTGCCCAGCCAGATGTCTGTGTTAACAGCCTGGGTTCAAAGGGTAGCCTCCCACAGCCTGGGAACTTTGCAGTCTTCGTGGTCACACTCCCAACACACCTGCGAGGAAGGAGCTTTATCTGAGCTTCACAAATGGGAGAAGAACAATCACATTATTTGCTTAAGATTCCACCTAAGTCCAGTATGGAGGGAACAGAATCTGATCTCCCCTGTCTTAGGCTAACGCTTCAAACACCGGCTGTACGCTGCTGCTGGCAAGTCTTGGACTGACACTGCTCTGGCTTTCACCTTCTGTGGCACTTCTTGGTTCTCTAATTGTTTTTATGTTTCTCTATCTGAGTGCCCGGATTGCTGTTGTTTGGTATTTGCCACACGTGAGAGGTGGGGTTGTTTCTATAGAATCTCAAAGTTCAATAATAATTACCCGACGGTGGTGCCTGTGGAGAAGACAATAACTGATGAATCAGAGAATGGTGGGGTTGGGAGGGACCTCTGGAGACCATCGAGTCCAACCCCCTGCCAGAGCAGGGTCACCCAGGGCAGCCCACACAGGAACAGATCCGGGGGGGGCTGGAAAGACTCCAGAGAAGGAGACTCCACAGCCTCTCTGGGCAGCCTGGGCCAGGCTCTGTCACTCTCCCAAGGAAGAAGTTTCTCCTCGTGTTGAGGTGGAACTTCCCGTGTTTCACTTGTGACCATCACCTCAGCTCCAGGAAAGGCACTGCTGCGAAGACACTGAACATGTTGAAGAGACTGAGAAACAGACACAAGGAGCTTCGGGCTGCTCATTTCAAGTGGCTGTTGTGGCAAATCCAACTTCAGCCAACTGAGCAGCGCTCAGGCTTCAACCGGAATCCCAAGTGCTTAGCAGCTCTCGGAATAACAGGCCCCTGGCTGTGACATGCCAAAGGTGATTTCAAAACAGGAAAGGAAGTTCAGGGGCTGAGAGTTTCAGTTGTGTGCCGTCACCCTTGGCCAACATACACTTTTACCTTAGTGCAAGGCAAGAGCAATGCTCTGTGTCCTCTGTGCTGATCATACACCGGGCTACTGGAGCTATGCCTGAAACTACAGGAGAAAAAGCTGCATCCATATCATGACAATAAGAACTCTGTAGCATAATTAACCTACAGCTGAGTTGGTGTTACTTTTGAAGTGAACTACATACCCCATACGCACGAGAAAAACAGGGTGCTGAAAGGAGAAGGGATTTTGCTGGTCTGGTTTCTTTCCTGTCATATTCCCCTGAACTTGTGTCCAATTCCAGCTCCCATTCTTGCAGCCCCAGCCCCTGTTGGTTGTGAAATGCAATGGTTCAGCTTTCTCCTCCGGTGTCCCTACGTTCCAACTTTACACACTTTATCAAGCTGCGGACACAGAGAAGCTGAGCCAAACAATGGCAGGTGACGTGCAGCTTGGCCCAACGGGGGGAAGATGAATTCCTGCTTGCCACGACCTTCAGCAAAGCCTTGAGACAAGAACATCCGTCTGCTCGGTCTTTCAATGGGCATCACGAGGCCTGCGAATAAGGAACATTCAGGAAAGGGAGTAATACAAATAAGGAGACTATTTATCCAATTTATGTTTTAATTTATGCAGATTAAAGTCTTCCTCTTTGGAGAGGAAGACACAAATGGGACGTATGATCTCCTTCCAAGAATTTTTTCTAAGATGTTTTCAAAACAGAGAGCTCTCTGCTCCTCCTCCACCCACTCTCTTTGAGGAATTTTTGCCTCACAGGTTTTGAGATATCTGACATCCCAGCTGCGCTTTCATGGCCCTCGCCGGGAACACAAAGCAAAGACAATCAACAAGTCTGAGTGTCTCCGACTGCTGTTTAGCCACAAACTCATGGCAAGGACAGGTTCTTGCAAGAATGCCCCCCACAAGCCAGGCCCTCTCCCTGTCTGTGCGGAGCCTGAACATTCCTCTGAGATGCCACGAGTGTTATTTTCACCTTTGAGGAACTTGTGTTATGCTGTCTGAAGGGAGCCAACCATTGATAAATAACTGGAACTAAGGCTGGAGGGTAAATGTCCTATGTGAAGAAGCCAGAACACATCTTATCCCTTTAGACATGAACAGTCCACACGAAGGGCATCTTCCTTCTGAACCAAACAGCTCCAGGAGCACTCTTGTTACGAGCGAGCAGTGGTCAGAAATCTGTGTGTCCTTCAAAACCAGGAGAAGCAACAGGGCAGGCTGGAAACACCCAGAGCCAAATACAGAGCTCAGGGGCACGTGTCCCGCAGGACACACTTTCCCAGGGCTGGGAAAGGGGAGTTGTGCACTGCTGGTGTTTCAACACTCCCCAGGTGAAGACTATTCCTAAAGAGTGGTGCTTTACATAGGCACTGGGAAAAGGAGAGCAGTCCAGCTTTGCTAATGGTGACAGCACACATTACAGGGTCTAATCCTTGCTACAGCCTAAAATAGACAGTAAACAGTTAACGCACCAGAGCTGAGCCGAAGGCCAAATGAAGAGCCATTACAAAGGCTCCTAACTATTCCATGGAAATGACCTTGCATTGGAACATGGTTCCCAACAGAGCAGACTCAGACAAATCAGCACCAGCCACATTTTCACATGAAAGATGAATACGTAATGGTTCTGATTCACCAACAGCTACAAAATCCCAGGTTTCCTGTTCAGGGCTCAGGGAACCCTAATGAAAAAAATTATACCACACAACTAAAGGAAGAGCGTGTAGTGTGTTCTCTCTGAAAGTTTCCTAATCACCCAGTCAGTAATTAAGAAGTTCATTTGTGTTTTAAGTCTCTCGGAAGTGCTTCCCCCTCTCACTGCAGGGACAATTCCTCCCAGGTCAGCTCATCTGTGAACAGAACTTGGACTCAAGTCAGTCTCACCCTCACAGGCTTGAGATTGTCCTTCTAAGAGCAACCACTCAGCCTCTCAGCACAAAGAGCTCTGACACCACCTTGACCTTGACCGTGCCTCATGCACTTGTACCACGGAGTCAGAGCCAGGCTGCTCTCATCCCCTCCTGCCTGCACTGCCGGGACACGGCGGGGTCTGCAGCCGCTCGGCTGGAAGGTTGGGAACAGCTCTGGACTTCCTCCATCAGCACATGGTAGGATCATTTGGCTCAGACACATGCAAGGCTCATTAACCATCACGTCAGTCCCTCCGAATTTCCCGTGAAGACCTTTGGAAGCAGCAGGCTAATGCCAGAGATCAGGCATTTCAGAAACCAGGCTGGGGGAAAACAGCTCCGAAATCTTTGCTGCTGTGGCTCTCAAGGCCACAAAATAAGGGCAGTTTCCACAGGTTTTGATATTCCCTCTCTTTCTTCCCTGTCCTGTAGCTATAGACACAGCCACAATCATTATGGCAGGAAAAAACTAACCTCCAGTTCAGTGATGTGCAGTAGACTCCCTGCATAACTCTGTCTCTTATCTTTGATTGAGATCCTCATATGCTTTTAGGTTCAATGTCCAAAGGCCTTTATGGAAAACCCACCCATAGTGCAATTCCTTTCAAAACTATCCCGAAGTGCAAAGATGCCATCGAGCACTGAGCACCTGGCAGGTAGCTTCCTTTAGAAAAGCCCTGCAGATCACAGGATGTCTGCCCTGGTTATTCAGAGCACAGCCTTTATGAGGAAAGGGACTGTCTTGCCCTGGGTCTGCCTTCACTTTCTAGCACAGGACTTAGTTAACATGACTGCAGTGTGATTTGTTTCCATTTCAGTGATGACAGGCTGTAAGGTTTGCAAAAAGAAAACCAAACTGAACCAAACAACAAACAACCAACCAAAACAACAACAAGACGACAAAACCACCCCACCGCCCCCCAAAAAACCCCCAACAACCCA